>CATIWO010145202.1:0-19351 GCA_949673435.1 Macaranga tanarius | reverse complement strand
ATAAAGAGCAGACAAGTTTATCAAACATCACAATCACCAAAAGTAGATTTAAAAAGGAGTATAGCTTGACACAAAAGATTTATCGTGGTTCGGTACCTCTTGCCTACATCCACTCCCCAAGGAAACATCCCTGAGATTTTTCACACTATAAGCTATCTCTTTTCACAGGTAAGAGATAAACCTTTTACAGCCTTAGTACTACCCTTTCCAAAGTTGCTGCCCAGTCTGGTTTTATTAGCTCCAAAAACTATTCCCGCACTGGTTTTCCCAACAGCTCCAGCAACTGCATACAAGTACTAGTTTTTGCCAACAGCTCCAGAAACTGCATACACATACTAGTTTTAGCTAGCTCCAGCAACTATGCACTCATTCCTTTCAATGGTGCCTCTCAAACTAACCGCAGTAGTTTGAGGGTTGTGTGTTAGTGTCTCTCACAAAGACATGGTTACACAATTGAAGCTCTATGGGTTTTGAAGAGATGATTAATCCAGGAAGGAAAAAATAATTTTTGAGTTCTCTTCCAAAAACAAAAAGCAAGAAAAGCAACAACCACACTCACAACAACTACTAAAATAATTTTTTGAAAGAGATGAATTTATAGGTGTCTTGAAAATGTGAGTTTGCCCTAATTTTCAAAATCAAACAGATGTCTTGTTGTTGTAATCTATGTAAAAGAAATCATGTGAAGAGATGTGCTTGGTTCAAGATAAAATCGGCTTCAGACAAAAGATTAGTTTCTGCTGCAGAGTTCTGAAAAATTCAGAGTTAGCTTTCCAAAAATAGGTTGGCAGAAGGTTGCTTGTAAAAATCAAATGTAAGACCTTTCTATTTTTGTGCAAAAGCTTCATTGATATTTCAAAAAGCAATTTTGTTCTTTTGTAAGCCAACTTTCAACAAAGCTCAAAATGGAATTATTTTAAACCAAAAACTTTCTCAAAAATGGTTTTTGCAATTTTTGAATAAAAATAATTTTTTGGCTTCCAAGAAATAATTTCTCTCTCTTCTTTACCCTCACACAATTTCTTAAATTACCAAAATACCCTTCTTCTTTCTTCATGGGCTTGATATCTCCTTGCATGAGCTTGCTTGGGCTTCATCATCAAAATTGGGCTTGTTGCAACAAAGTCTTGAACTTTAATTTGTTAGCCCCTTCTAATAACAACACTTGCAAAATTCCATTAGTCCCTAAATATTTATCAAACTTTGTAATTATCAAAATTAGAGGTTGTAACCTTGAGGTCAATAAATTTATTAGACTATACACTATCAAGGAACAGCACGCTAAATCAGAGAGGGAATAATTCGATGATTTGGCATTATATCTGGTCCGGCTGGTGTCTGTGCTGATAGCAAGTGCTTCAGCTGCTCGCTGATCTTGTTTTCTCGTTTTGTTTTTTCATCTTCCATCTCATAATTTCAGAGCAAAAAATAAAAAAAAAATAAAAGCTTACAGCCTTTAAACTGATGGTCCAAATTGCTAGTATATATCACTACTTCTATTGCCTCCTGTAGCATTCAGTGAGTTCATGCCTCCTTGGTGGTGCTAGCTCATTAACGAGACAAGCGACAGAATTAGAAGTTAATCATGTTATCTCTTCAAAAGTTAATCATTCAGTGAGTTCAGATTTACGCTGAGAATATGTAGTTTTAGATATAATGTTGTACCAATGTTATCTCTTCAAAAGAAATTTTGATGGGGTTATTGTTGTTTGTTCATTAATGATGTATTCTTAACTATATATATGCTGCTGCTGCCGCTGTACTATTCTCAGCAATTTCAATAGAACCCGTTTTAAAGGTGTTATATAGTGCTAAGAATTATCAAAAAGTGACCGATTAAAATCGAACTTCATCAATAATACTATTTCACATCAAGTTTCTTATTTCTAAACATCGTTGAGTTTTTAACTAATTATGTTCAAAGAGTGGTACACGCGTTAACCTTTTTTTTTGGGAGAGAGCCCATGCAATAGAATGATGCTAAAGAATTTTTCCTTATTCTTTGAGTCACTTGAATTCTTTTTTTTTTTAGTTGTGTCGCTCGTTAATGCTCCATAGGGTGATGACATGTTAGCGTTAGCAAGGGAGAAAAATTTTCATCTATTATATTAGTGGATCCCACCAACCCCTTGCGGATCTAATTGAAGAATTACACTCTAGACCAATTGATCTAGGCTTGATTGGCTACATCTTAACTTGACTTGCTATATCTTAATCCATTGCATTCTATAATGATTTTTTTTAGGGATATATTGATACTCATTAACAATACAAACTATTTATACATCTTAAACTAATGATAAACTATACTTGACAAGCTAGCACAAGTAACTATCACACATTAGAAGTAAATATGCCAAGCAACATACATTGGTCTGTAAATGAGGTTATCTAAGCACATTTAAACAAGTATAATAATTAGATATAATTATTTAGTTATATATAACAAAGCAACCTCTATGTAGAATAGAGACAAATTACTTAAAGACAAACTTAAGAATCTTGGAAGATTGGCTTAATACATGAACCTTCCTTTAATTTTAAGGCCTAACTCAAGTGGCAAAAGCCTTTACTCCTTCAAGAAAGAGGTATTGAGTTCAATTCCTTTCCCCCACAATAGACATGTGAAATCCTACTTTATAGTGGTTACTTACAAAAGTGGTTTTCAAAATATACTAACTTTTAATAATTAACAGCTAACTGTCCCCTCTTTTTTCGTCCCGATAATATTGGGTCCCGAATTACCCATCATAATAGAAATTTACTTGCTTTAAAAGTTCAATTTGGGTTTTTTTTGAGAGTAAAATAAGAGGGAGACGCAGACTCGGTTATATATCATCATCATCATAAGTGGTGATTAAATTTTCAGGGTATTGTCATCAATTTATAAGGGTCAAATTTTGATTTTAAAAAAAGATTTTAAAAAGATATATTTATCGAGGCATTTATTTCTAATGGACATTAACCATCATGTTTTAGTTAGATAGCAAATATTTTTATTAAATTTTATCAATCAAATTTCGTGGTCTAAAATTTAATAACTCTAGTTAAATGCTTTATATTTGACTAATAAAAATAAACTATATATTTTATATTATAAATTTGATCGTCATTTCTAATACATGAGGAGCGGACAAAAATTTTCCATCTAAAAATTTTATTTTGAAGACAATATAGAATCATTAAATTGAATAAAATTTTTACCCACTCCAATATATTATATACAATACTCAATTTTGTAATATATACCTTAAATATTTTATATTTAATCATTAAAAATGAAATATATAGTTATATATCATAAATCTTATTTATTTGGTATAATATATTTAGATTTGGAAAAAAAATTCTCAAAACCAAATTTGGAAAGTTAATTGGAAAAAATCACCATATAAAATTATAAACTAATTGTAAATACATTTTAACGTTAATTAAAATAACAAAATTCATCCAAAAGTTTCTCTACACCATGGCTGTAGCAGAAAAGGGGTTTATGTTGAATTCGGAAGTTAGCTTGGATGAGTATCTAAAAATTTACAAAGTGTCAAATTGTAGAAGAGAATGCTGGAATGTTTCTCTTAAAATATTATTGATAGAAAAACATGTTTATATACAAGAAGAACCCTACATATAAAAGGAAAATAAATACATGACTGACTGCCTAAATTAAGGAATACAAATTAGGAACAAATATATACAACTGGAAATAGTTGACGTTGCCTAATAGTATGCTTACCCTTTCCTACTAGTCTAATTTACTAACAACTTTTTAACTTCAGCTAAAAAAACTTTAATTGATTAGTTGAAATAAAAATGTAGAAAAACAAATGTTATAAGAAACTAAGAGTGTGAGAGGGTGAATGGAAAAATCATTTGTACTTATGAGATTATATTATTGCATTCATGAGCCTTTAAAACTAATCTAATTCAAGAACTATTAACTAAATTGGTGGAGATATAGAGAAGTGGTTTGATCATGTTATAATAATTATTTTTCCCTCTTTCTAATTTATCTCCTCTTTTGAGCTCTACTATAATTTTTTTTTACTCTCAAAAGTTTACAAATGAAGCGATATCACCTCTTGGCATGCAAGAATTTTTTTTCTTTAGAAATTTTAGTTCTTTGATTTTTTTTATCATTTTACTATATTTCTCTTTTTAGTTTGTTTTGCCCATTTCTATACTAATTTTATTTTTGTATCTCTTTTTTATCATTTTAATATCAATGATAATTAAATATAATATTAAACAAATATAACTGATAAAAAAATAAAGACTATAACATTTCCTGCAAATAACATGACTAATTTTCCTATTAAAAAAAATAAGACTAATTTTCTCTTAACTCATTGCCCTAGTATTTTATTTAATTATTTCAAAACAATGCCTCCTATTGTGTGCATGTCTATAAATTTGTATTAGGTGGCCAATTATAATGTTATCATCTAGGGCTGAGTACGGGTTGCGGAGAATCCGAACTGTTCCGAAAATCTTTGTTAACCGTTTGACTTTCTCCGAACTGAACTGTCCTAACAAGGGACGGGTCTGGAGATCTTAAGTTCTCCGAACCGAGATTCGAACTGAACCATCCCAAATTGCTCAAACTGAAAAACCGAAATTGGAACCGATAATTTACTAAAATTATATATATATATATATATACACACACACATACATAATATATGTATGTGAGTATCTATATCTCAATAATTTTACTAATAGATATTATCTTTATTTTTTATGATGTATTATAAAATTGATAATCAATAATTGATAAAATTAGAAATCTAGAATTATCCTAAAAAAATATTAAAAATCTAAAATTATGTATTATAAATAAAATTTAGTATCATTTTAGTAATTAATTATACTCAAATAATTTATTTTTGATAATCTATTATTAAATTTAAGTGCTAACTTAACATATAATATTTGAGATTTTAAATTTTAATTGATTGTTTGAAATAAAATAAATTTACTCATCAATTAAATTTAATTTTCAATACATGTTTAAATTATAAAATAAATTTAAATTTAAATTTATAAATAAAATTTCAATAGTAAAATTTATAAAAAAGACAATACTATTATAGTCATCTTATCTTATATGTTCAAATTATAATCATCTTATTTTATATATTCAAAATATAAAACTATTAAAATATAAATATTAAAATAAAACTTAAAAATAAAATTTATAAAAAAGATAGTACAATATATATATATATATATATATATATATTCAAATATATAAACTAAAAATTAAACTATATAATTTTAGTAAAAACTTTATGGATTGAAATTGGAATGCTAGTATTATGAGTGTTATAATAACTTCATTTTCTATTTTTCTTAATAGATTATTTTTTTAATTTCAAATTAATTTTTTTTTAAATTTCATATTACATGTGTTATGTAGTTTTATAATAGGTTTTGGAATTTTCAATTGTTTATGTATGAATTTTTAGATAATGAATAATACTATAATCTCCAAACTTTAGTTTCGCTGCATCGACTTGGATTCTCCATTTACTTTGAATCTCTGTCCCGAATTGCTATGATTTTTCAGAGCAATTTTGAGTGGAGATTTAAATTTTTGGGACCGGGTCCAGAGAATTTACAGTCTCCGAACTACTCTGACTCATGCTCAGCCCTATTATCATCAGCTCACTTAGACAAATTTATGAAAATGGCTAAGAAATTATCTTAGCAATCATTTAACCAAAAATCTTAAACCATGATTTTCATTGGACAAAGAAGTCACATTAGACACTTAATTATAATTGTGCAGACTGTAGATTGATTGGTTATTTGTTTCTTGTTGAAATAAATGTGTCAAGAAATCAATGGTTCTTTGTCTTTCCTTTCACCTCTCAATTAAAGATAAGGGATAATGATCCCATTTATCCTCAACTTTAGGCCAATTTTCTAAATTATTCTATCCTTTAAATTGTATCAATTTAAACAGTTAATTTTTCAATTTGTTTCTATTTTATCTAACTTTCAGATGGCATGTGTAATTGCTGATGTGGAAATCTAACTTGTCAACTAACTTGCTGACTGTGTTAGGAGATGAAAACGGCACCGTTTTGATACACTTGAAAATAAAAAAAAATGTCATCATTTTTGTAATGAAGCGAAGGAAAAAAAATCAAGAGGCTGAAAATCCCTAACTTTCAACCAAAATCACTCTACTTCACTAACATACCGAGAATCCCTAATGACTTCAGAAGATGAAAATCCCTAATTTCTAACAGTAACCATGAAAAGGATAGTAACATTGACAAAAGAAAAAGGCAAAGAAGTGGGTCTGGGTTCATCGGTAAAAGATGAGACAACCTTTTGCTTATAAAAATAATGACAACAACAATAAAAACATGAGTAAAAATAAGCATAAATGACAAAGAGGGTAAGTCTCCATCAATTTAATATTGATAATGGCATATGCATTATACGTATTACAAGTCATATTTGCTAATTAAATTTTCCAATAACATTAGGGTTTTTCTTTAAAAATTGGGGATGTTTATAGAGTTTTGATTTCAGAGCTTGGATTTGTGAGGGCATTGTCTGTTTTTGTTAAAAAATTAGGTTTTATTTTATTTTTCTTAAAAAATAATTGTAATAAAAGTATGGTTTTTGACACTGTATGTTGAGACATACATTTGGAAGGACAACACTACTGAAAATGACTTGATGAAAAATAATGAAACAGAATTGAATGATGTTAATGTATATGTTGAGGGAGGTGAGGATAGTCATGATGAAGATTATGTTTCGAGGGAAAGTGAAAATAAAGATAGCCTGTCATCAGATGCTGTAAACTCAGATGTTAATGATGAGTTGATTATAGCAAGGGAGAATCAGAAGCTTCTTAAAAAGATATTAGTTGATTATGGATATGGTTTAGGATTAGATAATGTCGAAATTAGAGGCACCCATGGGAACTAAATCAATGTGAGGTATGATGGCAATGCTAGTGATGACAGCGGATATCACTCTGAGTACCCTTATAGTGATGAAGAGTTGCTAACACCTGTTTTAAGTTATAAAGATGATATGAAGATAAGGCATCCATGGGAACTAGAGCAATGTGAGGTATGATGGCAATGCTAGTGATGACAGTGGATATCACTCTGAGTACCCTGATAGTGATGAAGAGGTGCTAACACTTGTTTTAAGTGATAAAGATGATATGAAGATAAAGATAAGAAAAAGGAAAAGGCAATTGGTATATAACCTTAATTACGACCACAAACAGCTCCAGTTTGCTCATGGAATGATGTTTACTAATGCAGAGCAATTCAAATCTATTGTTCAAAAATATGCTATCTCAAATGGCTATAATTTAGGTTGGGTAAGGACATGTGAGCAGAGAATGGAGGCGAAATGTCAAGTAAACTGCACGTGGAGAATATATGCTTCCAAGGAGACATCTGAAAGAACTTTTAAAGTGAGGTCTTACAGGGCTGCCCATAATTGCTCTAGAAAGATAAGCATCAGAATGGTAACTGTGAAATGGTTGGCTGATGAGTTCCTTAGCCAATTTAGGAAGAAGCCTAAGTATTAATTATATGATATGGAGAAAGATTTAATGGATAAGTATTCTTTAAAAGTTGCACCTGTTTCTTATTATAGAGCAAAAAAATTAGCAATGGAGAAATTGAGAGGTTCATTGGAGGCCCATTATGCCAAATTGAGGTCCTATATAGCAGAACTGAAGATGGCTACTTTAAACTAGAGGTTAATAGAGATGAAGAAAGGAATATGGCAGTTTTTAAGGGACTTTACATTTGTTTCAGTGGGTTGAGGAAGGGGTTTTAGGAGGGGTGTAGACTAGTTATTAGTCTAGATAGTGCATTTTTAAAAACCATGACAGGAGGGGCAATTTTAAGTGCCATTGGACGTAATGGGAACAATCAAATGTTCTCGATTGCATGGGCAGTTATAAGTACAAAAAATGAGATGAATTGGAAATGGTTTTTAATAAAATTATTTGAAGATCTATCAATTATTGATGGTTTAGGGTGGACTTTTATAAGTGATCAGCAAAAAGGTATATTTGTAGCTCTTAAATATATATATTTTTATATTTTTTTAGTAATTCTAATTGATATTATTGACTCATCTTCTTTTATTGGTATATAGGGTTTATTGAAAGTTTTGAAAGAGATGGTTCTACATACTGAAATCAGAAACTGTGCACGCCATATATATACAAATTGAAAAAAGGTGCATGGGGGAAAAGAACTAAAGGCAAATTTTTGGAAAATTGGTCTGCCACATGGGAAGAACAATAAATAACGACTGCAGCTAGGCAAGTAGCAGCAGCAGCAACTCAAGCCTCAAAGATATCCAAAACTGAAGCATCAAGTCAAACATCACAAATAACGACATGATCTACTAAGAGATATCAGTTGCAGGTTAATAAATCTGTAAATAATACAATAATTGGTACCCAAAACTCTATGAATTCAAAAGGAAAAGAGACAATTATGCCAATAAGTCAAGCTAATTCGACACCAATATATTCTAACAATACAGTTGTGAGGCCTTATCAAGTCCAAGATGTTCTTCCAAAGCCCCATCATATGTTTAATGAGCTGCTATAAACCAAGCTATCTAACTCTACTTAATTAGGAACCAAATACATTTACTTATTTTATTGATAATTTTTGGTGCTTGCATATGCAATGCATTGCTTGGTTATGTTTGGCATATTATGCTTTGGCTGAGCATAGATTTTTTAGCAAGTATTAGTACTAATTGTTGGTAGGCCATTTTTTTGTTAAGCATATATTGAATCTAATAGCATCAATTCCTTTGGCATACATTAATTTTATTTGGCCTATAATTTAGCATACATCTATTTTTTTTTAGCCAATTTCAATGAATATTTGAGTTTGTGATTGAATCTGAATATTTGAATGAATGACAACAAATTTTACGTATTTCAGAATTCATAAATTTGTATAATTTTTGTTTGTTTTGTATATGGAGATATGTTAATTAAAGAGTTTTTTATGTTTACCTGTTAGATTCATGATATGGATAAAGACAAGAAGTTTCTCTATATATATATATAAAAAAAAAAGAATATTTTTTTAATTATGTAAAATTGATGACCAAAATTCAATTAATAGTAGGTTTGCTTAAAATTGTAATAGCATCAATTAATTATGCTTCATGCATGATTTTATTTATGTTCATTCTAATATATCAGTTGCTAGAGGAAAGAGTGACAAAAAAAATTACATGAAAATAGAAGCTTCCATTTCATATTAACCAATATAATAGTCACTAGAAATAATATTATAACATCATAGGTAAATTGTTGCAACTAATTGTTTCAACTAATGTTACCAACTTGCCTATAAAACAGCTTGAACAACATCTACCTATTTCATACACATCAATAACCCAGCACTTGCCTAGAAAATAACTTGAACAGCATCCAACCCATTACAATATAAAAACCAGCTTGAATAACCCAGCACTTGTAACTGTAGCCTTTCATTATTGTAATTGAATCTTTTAGAGTTTTTAAGCTTTCTTTCAGTTAAGCACTTTCTCTTCTCAGCTCCACAATATGGCTTTTTGGTATATCTTCACTCATATGGGTATTCTCTAAATTGGAATTCATCCTCCTTAACTCATTTAGCATGAACACAATTTGATCATTAACCTATTTGTCGTGCCATAAAAAAAATTACATTGTGTGTTCTATTAAACACAAAAAAAAAATATAAAAGACATAGATCAGATTCAATCACAATCACAAGCTCAATCAAAATCAAAATTGAAATCAAAATCAAAATCCAAATTAACATACATTAATTCTAAGACATCCTAAGAAACTACGGCCTGGGTTCAATGAAGTTTGTGATGTCTTCAAGCGAAGTTGATAACCACATTTGCAAAAGGTATCATTCATGTTGCAGACAATATTTCCACTTCCTTCGCTACTATTAGATGTTTCAGACTGCATTTTCAATACTCTGAATTACCTTTGCTCTGAATTTTGTACTCATGCAAACAACACATTGTCATTAAAGTATACAAATATGGTTAACATAATAAGAACCATCACAAATTTAAAGTGCAAACCCGTAATTATATCAGGGGCACTATAAACAACAAGAATTATGCAAATATGATTGCCATTTTGTAACTACAAAAAAAAAATGAATATATCACAGTTCAAGTAGCCATTTAGACCAAAATTGGAATATGCCATCCATTTCGACAATAACAACAACTAAAAAGCCAATATTTTGGCCATTCACACCAATTAACGTCTCCTTACCAAACTCAATGTGTCAACTCAATAACAAACAAATGGATCAATTAATTAAAATTAACAATGGGAAAAATATTAAGCTTACCAGGAAATAGAACTTTTTCAATCCTGGAAAATGACTTTATCTGTGATTTTCATCAAGGGTATTAATTTCAGACTTCAGGTGAGGTTTTTGCAGCCTTCGCATTGATCCTCTTAGTAGCAATTTTTTGTTCTTCTTTTTCAATTAAAGAACCCTAATTCAATTCTAAATGGTGATGTTTTGGACTTCAAAAAAAATGGCGATGTTTGGTTAGGAACGACATCGTTTTGGGTTTTATTTTTTCAGTTTTGGAGCTAATCAAAACAACAACGTTTTAATATGTTTGTCTAGTCACCAAATTTTTAACATGTTACATGTTCCACATCAGCAATCACACATACCAACTAAAAGTTGGATAAAATAGAAACAAATTGAAAAATTAACTGTTTAAATTGATACAATTTAAAGGATAGGATAATTTAGAAAATTAGTCTAAAGTTGATGATAAATGGGACCATTATCCCTAAAGATAATCATATTTATTTTGTTTTTTCTTGTATATTTTTCTTACAATAAAATATGTATCAAATGTTTAACTAATATTTTAAATATATAACTAATATATATTATATGTTATAAATTTAACAATCAGATATAATATATTTAAAATAAAAAAAAAATTATTTTTTGCATGACAAGAGTACTATAAGTAATAGTTTATTAATTTTTAAGCATATTTAAGTTAATAGTGTTATTGAATTATTTTCTTTTCTAGCAATTTTAAAAGGTGTATTTTTTTTTAATTTGATGTATTGTAAAATGAAATTATTTAAAGTCAACAATGTATAATTAATTGGCTAAAATTATGTCGCTCTCCAAGTAATTTTAAGAATGCATTTTTCTACATTGGTTTGATGCATCTATAAAAATAAGATTTAAAGTACTTCTTACAAGAATTGTATCTTTTACTTTTTACATGATAAGAGTATAATTAACACTTTATTGTTTTTTCAATATATACGTTGTGAATGTTATTTAGTTATTTTTATTTTTTTAATGATTTTAAAGATGTATGTATTTTAATATGACTTATTTAATTTAAAATTAAATCTAAAATCAACAATGTCTAATTGGTTAAAATTATATCTTTTATGGAATGATTTTATAACTGCATTTGGCGACATTAATTTAGTGTGTAAAAAAATAAAATTTCGAAGACCCTGAAGAAAAAATTTTTTGTTGACAAGAAAAGTAAACACTCTCATTATCATCTGGACTAATGTCGTGGGTTATTATCATTTCTCTTTGAAAAGTCCTCACTTAAGATTCCGTTTATATAGATTATAGATAATTATACTACTGTCTTCTTATGCTTAATTTCGGCTTTATGCTTAATTTCGGCATCAGTGTGAACAAAATGAGGCTTAATCGTTCTCTAGAGACGTAACTAGATCACATAATATCAGCACCTACAATAATGAACAAAATATCTCTCAATCTTAATTTCACTTGATCCAACTTTGCAGTATTGCATTTATTTTTATAAAATTTAGATTAATAGTGTACTTATAGACTCGAGATTTAACCATTTCAAGGCTTTTGATCTAGCTAATTCAAAGAGCAATATGATGATGGATGAATTGGAAAATAATAATAATATGCAAGAAAAAAGGCAGCCACGCAATGATGCCATGCCAATGAGGAAAACAGTGCATGGCATGCATCATTGCTGTTGCCCTTTATTTTAGCCCAGATCTAGAGTTTAAGAAATGGCACTTTTTCTTTGGATATGGTAGTTATTATACCAAATTTTTTTTCTATTTTAATTTTATTTGTTTAAATTACTCATATCTAAAATCTATTAAATTTTACTTAATTCACTTTGATTTATGTAGAGTTATAATAGCGATAAATACTTCTTAATAGTTAGTTTAATACAACTACATATATCATGACTTAAATCCAAAATGTTGTTTAAGCGAGAACGACTTTCTATCGGCTGATTTTAATAATGTTGGTTATATTTTATTTTTTTCATATTTGGCGTAGCAAATGAGGTATGTGACAAACTGAAAATTATGGGATTAATTAGGTGCTAACTTGCTTAACTAGTTAACCAAAAAGACATCAACAAGAACACTAATACACTTACCAATTTCAAACGCAACTGCAATATTGGCTCCATTGCATGGGACCTTCATTGCTTATTCATTTGCTGGGAAATTTTGGACTATTTGCGTCCACTGTATACCTAATTGTTAACATCTGAACTCTAATCAAGCTCGCTTGTTTACAATCTTGATCCATATCTAATTAGCAAATCAATTTTACAGTGAGAACACAGTTACCTTTCACTTTAATCGAGCACAAGCCCTACTTGTACTCCTAAAATAAGATAGAGAATTTCTTGAAAAATATGAAGGAGACAGCAAATGAGCTTCAGTATGTAGCCAAGCCTACTATAAAACAACGAGATCTTAAATTCAAACTCCAATTCAACTATTTTTTATACCTAAACCACTAGTATTTAGAACTCACTGAATTTTAATTAATTCATTTTAACCTAAATAAAATATAGGAGCGATAAAAAATTTTCAACAACTAATTTAATACAACTGCATAAACCAATGCATCAAATTCAAAATACAATTTAAACGAAAACAACATACAATCAACTGATCATAACAATTATTGGTAGTTCATCCATTTATTGATATATGCTAAATGTTAAATAGTTCACAAAAAGTACAATCAGTCAATTTTCTCAATTTGGAAGTCATGAAAATAGCGGGTTCATATATCATTTTCTTTGGAGGAGAGATATGAGCTTTTAATTTTCTTGACAAAGGCTGCTAGCTCTCTACAATAGCTATGTACAAAGTATTACAGAAAATATATGGAGCTTGAGATCAGTCAAGTTTAGCCATATATGTAGTCACTCTCTTGACCAAAGGGAGAGCCAATCTAATGAGCTTAATAATTAAGGGAGAAAAGTCTACCCAAAATCAAGCATTAATTATTTGAGTCGCAGTTATGGTGTTATATATATATATATATATATATAGCGATTTTTTTAAAATTATTATTGATATTTAAAATTTATTCAAATTTGATTTATCAAATTTGATTGAAGTAGAATCATGAGAGTAATAAAAATCTCCAAACAACTAAACAATAAAAAAAATTTAATAATTAATTTAACACAAGTGGATATATCACTATTTTAATTTGAAATCTCACTTAAGTGAGAAGAAACCATATTTTAGATCATGACAATAGTTATTGGTAGATATTCCTATATTAAATTTAGCCCAATTCATTAACAAACCATTCAACCTAACTGGCAAATTTTGTCAAATTTTCTTATTCTCAAATTTTTGTGATCACAGGTAGAGACTTGGATGGACAAGCATAACATATAAAGATAGACATATATCTGTTTATGAGTTTAGGTATTCGTCAGAATTTTAACACAATTTTTATAAGTTCTGAAGTATTTTTGAACAGATTTAAAAATGTTATTTGTTTTAAGATTTACCTAATTAATAAGTTCAATCTCAATATAATATTGTATGCAAGAAATTAAATATCAAATTTTAATTGCAGACTGAGTTTGAGACTAAATTTCAATTAAAAATTGGTCAAGATCGATACTAATTTGCGACTTGAATAGATCTAAATGCATATTATATACTACAGAATAAGGGCAAAGTCAAAATATAAATGTAAGAATTAATTATCAGAGCAGTGAAAAGATATTGGAATTTTTTTTTCTTTTGGGTGATGCTAAACTAATTATGTCATAAATAATAACAACACTCACTTTCAACAAAACTATGGAGCAAATAAATTTAAGAACATTGCAAACGTGACCAATTTATGATGTATATATGCTTCAAATTAATGCTACTTTCTTGCAATGCATCTTTCAGCAACAAAACCTCAACTCAGGGCAAAGTCTCTTCAGCAAGAGAAAAAAAAAAGGATTATTGGCTCTTATTGATACTAAACGACTTATCATTTTCACTCATATGAACAAAAAGAAAATATTTCCCTTTTCAACCTCATAGTCCATTACAATTTGATAATATTTTTGAGTTGCGTGTGCAATCCTGCTTTTGTGATCACTTTGCTATATGTCATAAAATGCTCTACAACCACATGATTTCTTTTGTTTGTGTGTATATATATATATATATATTTTGTTGGTTTTGTTAGCTATATTGAAAGAATTTGGCAAAAAGAATTATTATTTTCTTTTTCTAGTTATCAAGATATATATAGCATGGTAACATGTTAGTGAAGATAGTTAAAAGAATGGAATTTTTCAGAAATTGTCTAATTCTGCCATGTAGTATATTGGCTTATCTTTTATCTGTGGATCTTAGCGCTGCTAACAGCCTGTGAAGATGTGCACTCTTCCTTCCACATTAGTTAATTAGTGGACTTTCTTTTCTTTTCAGTACTTTTTCTCTTTTTTTCCTCTTTTAATTTTGGGATAAGTAAAAAAAAATTAGCCTATCATTCAGCGTATTTTCACTTTTAGCTTGTGCGACTCTTCAACACTTGTAAATTATGCTGTTGGTAAATAAGAGCCAAAAGCACTAACATCATTTATATATACTGATGTGGATGCCAAAGTCTTAGCACATATAAAGAATGTTAGTGCTTCAGCACATATAAATGATGTTAGTTTATTTGGTTTTATTTGCTAACGGCATAATTTATAGAATACTGAAATGTCGTAAAAATAGCATAGAACCAAAAGTACAAATACATTAAACTACAAATTTTTTTTTTTTTAGTTATCCCTTTAATTTTAATAATATTATATAAACTCAATTAATTAATCAAATATTGTTGATAATGAGCTAGTATAATGGATTCTGATAAGATTTAAAAGTTTATATCTAAACATTAATAAGTCTAAATAAGATCCAAAAGCTGGTATTTGAACTTAAATAAGTTTTGATAAAGCTCAAAAGTTCAAGTCCCGGCTAGTCCGCCTCGGATGAAATGATTCTCCATCCCATTGCGGGGCTTGACATTTGTAATAGGTTGGGGGTTCAAATCCCCCACAATCTATATGGAAAAAAAAAAAAAAAAAAGTCCAAATCCCAATGTTAATAAGACTAATAGATGCATAAAATGAACTCTAAAACCTTATCAAAATTTGTTAGTGTGCGGATATAAACTTTTGAATCTTACCAATTCTTCTACTAGCTTATTATCTGCCTTTTGTCCAATATTTTTAAAACGTTATGGTATCAACTGATCTAGATTTTATGCTGTATTATAATTTGAGTCTTTGCGACTTTTTTTTCTAGCCACAAAATTTTTTCCTCAAATGGTCATATTGAGTAAAACATATAAAAGTAGAATTAAATATGTGTTTGGTTTAAATGAATTTTATAAAATTTTATGAAATTTATTTGTAAATTTAAGTAAGTATGTTTGGTTTTAATAAAAATTTTGTAAAATTTATTTTTTTCAATTTTAACTACTTAATTTTATGAAATTATTTAATATTAAATCGATTCTTATTTGATAAAATGTATTTGATTTAAATGAATTTATAATTCATTTGCAAATGAATTTTATTTAAAATTCAATGAAATAATTTTTTTAATGAAATTGAACCAAATAAGGGGTAAAATCCAAATTATTTGGACAAAGTAACAACTAAATTATTGATCATGGATATATAAGTACATCTTCAATAGAAATGCCCGCGATAGCAACACATGTAACGATTATTGTTAAGGTAATAATAGGTGTAGCGTTGCGCGATACATGATAATTTTTTTAAAAAAATTACATAAATGTTTCCCCATTTTATAAGGGTTGTTTGAATTGAAAAGTATTTTAGAAAAAATGCGCACGCACCATGACAGCGCCATGCGTTACAAATCATTATCATTATTGTTTTATGTAGAAAGAATTTAAATGTCCTTAATTTAATATTTTTCTTATCTTATCATCTTTTTTTTCCTTATCCCAATTCATTGCAATGACATGATTGTAAATGTAAGATTTTTATTGTAATTATTTTAAAAATTTCTTAATAATAGATGACATTGTTATTGCTATGTTAGTTGAATGTAAAAGATAGAACGATATACAAATCGAATTTTTTTTTTACCAAATATAAAAGATAATTTTATTACTAAAATAAAGATTACATGAATAAGATAAGGGCTTTTCTAGCTAATAATATAGATATCCATACACTAATTATCTTCACTAATAATGAATATTCAAAGTTAGAAAAGAGAAAAAGTACAATTTGAGAAATATTCATAACAACAAACAACATATCAAAGAAAGAAAACCACAAATTACTTTGAATTTGGAAAATGTTGGCAATTGATAGCCAAAAATGGAAAAGATTTGTTTAACATCAAGTAAGTTGGGTTAAATTTTCTTTATTTTCCATTGAGCTATAGGTATGGTGAAACCCATTTGAAGAAATTATACATGAAACAAGATAGAAATTGGACAAATTTTTAAATTTCGAGCTGATCAAATTAAAAATCTTCTTGATTGTCGGGTAAACTGAATCAAGTGCATCCAATTGAATCTTGATATACTTATTATTATTAGTAGATATCTCAAAATCTTGACAAAACCCACAGAAAGATAGCACCAATATAGCCATAATGCTAAAAAACTTCACCAAATTATTGAGAAGATGAGAAAATTTAAGCGAAAAACAAAGACTAAAACTAAAAAAAAAAATATTTGTAGGGCTGCCGTCCAACTTGCTAGAGAGACGGCAGCCCTCCTTCAAATTCCTGTAGTGCGGCGACCTTCTTTGAGAGAAAATGATGCAATTTTTTTTTTTATATAAATTATTATATAAAAATTTATGATTTTTTAATTTTGGAGAGCTAGAATCTTATAATTTGTATTGTATCAAAATGTACAATATAATAAAAAAATAGAACCTATTCCCTAAATATGAATCAAATATACTAACAATCCCCATGTCCATTATTTCACTTTCCATTTTGTATGTATTTCTCCAAATTTTAGTGGGAATCAGAATTCACATAATCCACCCAATTGTTATGTGAAATCGGATGACAAGATTTCATCAAAAGATTGTGAATCCAAGAAAATCACATCCGAAAAGATTACATCCTCTTTTGAGAATGGCACCACATTCACTTTAGTTAGGCTCTTGCATTTCATATATACGATACTATTCACATGAACACAATCACCATACGAAAGGGTATTCAACACAATACTTTAAATGTTTAAAAATAATTTTATCTTATAGTGATCGAAAATAAAGTAGAATTAAGTAAAAAAAATTCCAGTTAAAGAATAATCTATTGGTAATTTCTCTTTCAAAATATTATGAGGCGTAACATCTAAATTTTTTAATTTTTATAAGACATATTTACTGAAAATACATTTTATATAAAAAAAAAAAATTAGTCCAATTTGAGATAAGTGTATAGATAATATATATTTAAAGAAAAACGCATACTTTGCCCCCTGTACTTTAACTTTTTTTTACATTGCCCTCTGTACAAAAAAAATCGGCACATTACAACATTTGGCCCTTATTAAATAGATGAAGATAACTGCAGTTAAAAAAATATCATGTTTGGTCTTTATAATTTTAAAATATTTCTTTTTAATGCTTATAATTTTTATCCTTAACAAATAAATCCATACAATTGCTAAAATAATCTAATTAAATTTATTAAAAGTTTTTAAAATTATATATATTTTCAATTTTTTTTATCTAATTAAATTGTATGTCATTTATTTCTAATATATATATATATTGTTTATTAAATATTTATAAAATAAAAAAATATAAATGAAAAATAATACATGAAAATGATATTAAATAAGATGTATGAGCTATTTAATAAATGAAATATAAAATTATATATATTTATATATGTATATACATACATATATATATATATATATATATTTATTTATTTATTTATTTATTTATATATATTGTTTATTAAATATTTATAAAATAAAAAAATATGAATGAAAAATAATACATGAAAAGGATATTAAATAAGATGTATGAGCTATTTAATAAATGAAATATAATAAATAATATTCACCTATATAAAATTTATCATATTTATATAAATATATTTATAATTATTGTTTAAGAAGTAGTTTATATAATTTATAATTGTAATTGTATATCTGTTTTTTTAAATTTCAAAATAATTTTAATATAAATAGTAATTAATTAACTATAATTTGTAAGGTCTATTATATTTTTTCAAATATGAAAAACATATAAATTTATAAGTTTAAAGATACCATTATAGTAAATTAAAATTTTTATTCTTTAAAAATATTAATTAATAGAATTATTAATTTATTGAGTATTAATTGTAAGAAAAATAATTATCTGTGATAATATTTTTCTTTATTTTTATTTGAAAAATATTGTAAATTTTCACTAGTAATTTATTTATTAAATAGCTTATGTGATTTTTATTAATTAAATTATCATGTATTAATTTTTACCACGTTTTTGTATTAATTATATAAACATTCAATGAAAAATGTTTTAATTTTTATAATTATATATATTTTTAATATTATAAATCTATTAGAAATAAATGACATAGATCTCAATTAAATAAAAAGTATATAATTTTTAAATTTTTATTATATTTAATTGAATTATTTTAGTAAATGTATGGATTTATTTGTTAAAAATAAAAATTATAAGAATAAAAAAATATTTTAAAATTATAAGGACCAAATTGAATTTTTTTTTAACTACCGTTATCCTTTTTCGTTTAATAAAGGCTTAATGTACCGATAAATAAAAATAGGAAAAAGTATACAAAAAATCCTAAGCTTTTATAGCCCTTTCAAATTAAACCCTAACCAATTTTTTCTTACAAAAGTAACCACCAACTATAAAAATCTTACAAATAATATCATCCATCAGTTTTAGTTAACGGACAGTCATTTTTTGGTCTGCCTCAGTTGAGTGAAGCCTACAATTACTAATTGGATTGATGACT
>CATIWO010145183.1:0-13894 GCA_949673435.1 Macaranga tanarius | reverse complement strand
TGTGCAATTTTTTAGGTAGTATTATACTTAATAAATAATTAAATGATAAATATTATAAATATTTTATACTTAATTAAAAAAGCATAAATATTTAATTAAATAGCATAAATATTTTTAAATAATTATTTCCACTTATATTTGATACTCATTCCGCTTAACTCATGCATTTTGGTACCAATTTCAGAGGTTGTTTGGTACTTTGGTTAATATTTCGGAAATAAAATCGAAATTGGAATGAAAATAAATTGAAAATGAAATAAAAATTTTAACAAAATGTTTAGTTTACTACCGAATTGGAGTCGAAATCAGAATCAATATTATTTATATATAAATGTATTTTTATAATTATTTTTTACATATTAAAAATTAGCATTATGATTATCCATTATAAAATTATTTCTAAAATTATTTATTAATAGTTATTTAAATTATTAGTATAAAATTTATTACAAAAATTATTTATCATTTTAATAATTTTGTTATTAAAATATTTTGAAAATTATTTTTTAATATATATTTTATTTTATTGCTTTAAAAATATATTTTATTTCATGAATTTTGATAAAACATGACAATATTTAAATGTTTGACCAATTTATAATTGGTTTGACTTGATTTTTATGGAAATAAAAATTCATTTCTTATAAAAATAAGGAGAGTGGGTGATTCTCATTAATGGGAGAATCCATTCTCATTCCAATACAATTTTTTAGTCAACCCAACACTAATCAGAATTACTCATTCCGATTTCGATTCCTTTATTTTTCATCAAACAAACCAACACACAATTCCTTTAATAGTTAGGATTTCAAGCTTAAGTTTTATTTATAAAAAGACAAATGTTGGAAGAATCTTACCTTCTTACAAAATTTATCCAATTTTTTTAGATCAAAATTTATCCAAATTGATCCACCAAATTAATAGAAATTTTTGTGACTATTAAATACCGGACATAAATGCAAATAAAAAAGCCAAAGGTCCAAATTGGACCCTGAACTTTGGCCCAAATCCTGGATTGGACCTCCATGTTTTTTTTGGTCCCATCTGGAACTCTATGTGTCCAAAACGTCCCAAATTGGACCTTGACCAGACGGAAGCCCAAACTGACGTTAAGTGTAGCCGAGCTGGACATTTGGGCCCCACCATTCAAGTCTGACCCATTAAAATAAAAAAAAATTACTCCACATCAGCCCTTACTTACCTCCTCCAACTTATTGTCTGTTTTATTACATAATTACATAAACTTGAAAACGATAGAAGCTACTTCAACTGCTTCTTTTCTTGTCTGTTCTATTACCCTAATTTTCTTTCTTTTCAATTCTATTCTCATAACTGATTTAATTTTTAATTCACAAAATCATATGCATGATTGAGGGAGAAAGGCAGTTAGTAAGAGATGGAGGGCTCATCATCATTTATGGCATCATCGTCATCTTCACAAAGGCGTCGATCGGCAGTAATGGAAAGAGGTGAAAGACATTGTCGATGTGGTGCTCAAGAGGTGTTATGGACATCTTGGACGGATTGCAACCCTGGCCGGAGATTCTATAGATGCCCTAATTATAGTGTAAGTTGTGATTCATGTTTTAAATTTTTGAGTTTATATTATTCTCAACTGACAGTATAGTGGTTGAACAAACTTTGCAGCCACCAAGAGAAAGGGTTCCTAGAAAAGGATGTGGTCATTTTGTTTGGGTTGATGGAGAGATGGATAATAGAGCAAAGGATGTCATTAATGGACTAAAAATGGAGAATAAGAGGTTGAAACATGAAAATAAAGATTTGATGAAAATAGCTGAGCGTGCTGCAATTGGTTTAAGGCCTTCTCCATCAATTGAAGAAATTAGAGAAGATGTCAGACTTTTAAAGCAAGAGTATAACGAGAAAATGGAGAGAATTAGAAAGAAATTTAGAATAGCAGTTGTTGGTATTATCTTTTCTTGGTGTGTGTTTATGTTTTTTTACTTTGTTTATGTATTCAAAAAATATCCTAGTTATGTAATTGCCTTGAAATATTAATGAAATATTGAGATGAATTGTTATTGCAAATGCTTGTCCATATTATGAATAAGTTTAAATTATCAGAAGGTTATAGCTAAATTGAATAATTGGTGAATTGAATAATTGTTGCACATTCACTCACAGGATTAAAGCATCAATGAATGCTTCACCTAATTAACCCTATGCACATAATGGTGAGAAAATTGTATAAACTAACTAAAAAAATTGTATCATAACAAAAGCACATAATGCTGAATAAGTAATAAGAATGAGCAATGATCAAATAAGTAATAACTGATAAGGAAAGCAGGATTGTATTAGCATTAACTAGTTACAGCATAAAGATTCAATAAATAAGGCAGTAACTATATCTGCATAACAAACTATATCCTACCGAGAGTCACAAAGGCTCAAATGGTAGCCAAAATATTAACAAAAAGAATCACATGTCCTGATTAGCAATTAACATATTTTAGTATCAGGCATGTAGTTCCTGAGGAACTAGATTCATTTGTAATCTTGTTCCTATAGGAACTAATTTAGCCAAAAAAAAGTTCCATAAATTAGCAATCATGGTATGTTAGCCTCCTTTGAACTTCTTTGAAGCTTTCCAATCGTTTGTTCTCTCTCTTCTTCAAGTTGTCTAGATGTGAAGCATGCAGACCCTTGCCATTGAAGCCCTGGAGGCCTGAATGGAAGATTAATAGGCTGACTCACTTCTGCACCATCACCATTGAAGCCAATCTTTCTTGTTCCTTCATTATTGGTTGAATAACCCCTCCTTGCAGCTTATTTCAATTGTCTTTCATTTGGAAGTGGAAATCTTGTTTCAGGATCAGGGTTACCAAACATTGGTCCAGTACTGAACTCTGGAGCTGTCAATATAATTTTTTCAGTTGACAAACCAGGCTGCGATTAAAGGTAATCTTGATTAGAATTGAATATAAAAGACTGAATAAACAACCAAATCAAATTAATATGATACTCACATTATAAGTCATACGACCAGTAGTAGATACAAAGCACCCATAACCTATATTTGAATGTCTAGACTTAGACTGTAACTGAAGCAGTACTTGTTTCAGTCAATTTTTACTTCCCTTTAGAGTTTGAAGTATTAACAGAAGTACTTGGATCACTAGGAACATTTGTTCCTGATGCTTGAGCAATTGTAACATTTAACCTTGCTGCTGCTGTGTGGCTGTTCAAGAAACACACAATATAATAACACAGCAATGACAACCCAACATTCACATTAAAAGCAGTTGCATAAAGAGAAATAAAGTATTTGTATATACCTGAGTACAATTTTTCTTATTATGTCCAAACTAGTGGCAATTACCACAGGTCATTTTACAGCCTCTCTTAGACAATTTTCTAGAGTTGATGCTTTTTCGAGGTTCATTTTGGCCTCTAATCCTCTTGGTTTTTTGTCTACCTGGCATCTTAATGACAGGTGGAGGTTCAATAGGTATAAATTTTTCGCACTTCATGAAAATTTTTCCAGCCATAGGCTGCATTGGGTATTGGTATGTTGCCACATACATGGTTTTATGATACCAGTTTGAGATCTGAGACATTGGCTCTATCTTTGCATATGTCATGGCACATATTGCATGAGAGCATGGGATACTAGTGAGATCCCATGCCCTGTATGTACATAACTTCTTATCAAGAAATACAGTGTACCTATCTAGTCTATCACTAATTTCATAACCCAAGTCCCCATTAAAAAGTACATTGCATCCACAAGCAATTGCCCTATTTTTTTGAAATATTTCCATGCATTCAGGACTCCAGTCTGAAATCCACTTATGAACCAAAATTTTATTTGCTGCTAACCTGAGCATTGCTGCTGTTCTAATATCATCCAACATCGACACAATAGGCTTAAACCTTGCTTTGAGTATAGTGGAGTTGAATGTCTCACATATGTTGTTGTCCACCACATCTGATTTACATCTACTGCCGGACACCAATTTGCAGGATTGTATTTCATTAAATCCTCTGCAGCACTCTTACTGACTTCACCTAGCTTCTTCAAATTATATCTTCAAATTCTTCAGGAAATGTGCTCCATGCACATATCCAAAACTTCTTCTTCATTTCCCCACCTGTCCATTTTTTAGACCAATTTGCATAGATGTGTCTTGCACACCATCTATGTTCAGCCTCAGGTAGGACATCAATAACTGCTTGTAATAATCCCTACAAAGTATATTACCCGAATAAATTTAAGCAATTAAAAAACACAGGAATTATTTCAATAAAAAAACATAAATTATTTAGAGTTAAAATGGCTGTTAGGAAGTAACCTTTTGCATGTCTGATACTATAGTCATTGATTTGCCTTGATCTTCAATCTCCAACTCCTTGACAAGCCATTGTAGAAACCACTTCCAGTTCTCCTTATCTACCACTGCCCAAGCAATTGGAAAAATTTGATTTGATGCATCTTTCCCAACAGCAACTAAGACTTCCCCCTTTACATGACCCTTCAGAAAACTACCATCTAAACCAATAAATGGCCTACATCCTGCCTTCCAACCTTTTTTAAGAGCCTCAAAGTATATGAACATTCTCTTAAACACTCTCTTTCCCTTCTTCAACTGCTCTTTACATAAATCAATCTCACATGTGCTACTAGGATTAGTTCTTTTCACATGATCAGCATATGCTTCTAGTTGACTGAACTCTGCCACATAACTGCCTTCTAACTCAGTTAAAATTTTTCTCTTTGCTCTCTTAACTTTAGATGCAGACACATTCAACCTCATCTTTGCTTTAGCTTCATCCACTATCTCTTTTACCTTTGTTCTTGGATTCCTGTAAAGCTTTTCTTTAAAGCGGCTTGCAAGAAAATCAGCAGTTGCCCTTGAGTTTTTGAAGGTCCTCAAACAGTTATGCTCAGGGTTTAAAGTCTTCACACACATTCCCCCATTTTTTCCATCTTTAGATACCAACATTACAAAGGGACAGCCACTGTATTTGCATCGTGCTCTAATCCTATTAGGCTCATTGGGTTTAAGCCTTATATATTTTCCTTTAGCTACACTGTATTTTTCTATTGCTTCTCTAACTTCTTTGGCATTACTAAAGGTCATGCCAAGTAAAAAATGTGGATTATCATCATCTATATCACATCTAACCTTCTTCTTACTTTGGATAATAACACTGACATCTTCTTCCTGTTCATCATGCTCTTCATCCTCCGCTTCATCTTGTTTATAATCTTCATCACTTTCATCAGAATTAACCTCAGTGTCATCTGTTTCATTCTCATTATCAGCATCATGTACTTCATTCTCATCACTATCTATTTCAGGACTGAACTCTGCCACTGGTTCAGTTTCAACTTCAACCTCTACTTCAGGCACATAATGTTCATTATCAAGTTGCCCCTCATTTCCATTAACTACATCCTCACCCAACACTTCACTCATGTTTTCCTCATTTATATCTACAAACATATTTTTAAACCAACCACTACAATTTGTCCCTACACTGCCTATATAAGGAGTTGATTCCACATGGCTACATTGTGTTCCAGTTTTGTAATTACCAGCTCCCTCATCATTGACATTGCTATCCTCATTCACTGCTTTCTTCCCATCCCTATATTCAAGAAAACTCCCCTCTAAGCTAAAATATGGCACATCAACATCATGATCTCCATAAATATGTATTTGCCTACAACCCACATCTCTAATATGCTTGACCATTTTTATAATGCTGTTATCATCTTGTAACAAATACAACCCATTATCTAGTTTTTTCCCTGGTTTAAGTACAAATATATTCTTCAAATTAGGATACCCTAATTGAACTTTGTACTTCTTAATCATGTGAGGGTAACTCAAGAAATCAATATCAAAATTCTCCACTATCTCAGCTTCCCCATCCACATATAAATATTCAAGATTATACTCCCATCTACCCCCATAGTGAAATACCAAATCTATAGTATCGACCATACTACATGACATTCATATTAAAAAAAAAACATAAATTAGTTTTAGATTTACTTACTGCATCAAATACCACTAACTACATAAATCAAACAATAAAGGAACCAAATAAGTATAAACTAATTAAATAAACTAATTACATAAAGTTATATTAAATAAATAAAACCGTGGACCACTTAAAATTTAAAAACCTCAAATTGAGAATCTAAATCTTTCATTTCACTTAAATAATTCAAATTTGCAATATTCTATTACTATTGTATTATTAAACACATTAAACAAAACCTAAATCCTTATATCACTTATAATTAAAAATTCCCTAATTTTCTTTCACAAAACCCTACGTTGTCATTTTTTAAATATAAACACTAATCACTGTAAGCCTTCACTTAATCTTATTTTAATAAAATTTTTATAACTTTATTCACTAATTGCAATGCATTCATGCCACAACGACTATAAAAATTGAAGCATATGTAAACAACATTAAAATATTTCATACCTTTTTACTTGTACCAAGTAAAGCTATACATGATCAGTATTTCTATTATTTCATAAATACTGTTAGTTAGGGGAGGTATAAATATGACATAGACATGAAACTTGGTAGCCAACAAACAACAAAAACAAGAAAAGAAGTAGTTTAAGTTGCTCTTCTATCATTTTTAAAATTTATATAATAGAATAGACAATATATTGGAGGTAAGTAAGGGCTGATGTGGAGAAATTTTTTTTTTTATTTTAATGAGTCAGACTTGAATAGTGGGGCCCACATGTCCAGCTCAGCTACACTTAACGTCAGTTTGGGCTTCCGTCTGGGCAAGGTCCAATTTGAGGTATTTTGGACACATAAAGTTCCAAATGGGAATAAAAAAAATATGGAGGTCCAATCCAGGATTTGGGCCAAAGTTCAGGGTCCAATTTGGACCTTTGGCCAACTTTACTATTAAATTAATGATGAAACTATGTTTAAATATGAAACTATGTCACCACCATCAATATATCAAACTATTTAAGTTGTTGATCATTACCACCTATGTCACCCACCATCACTTTTAACATTATTATCGCCGCCATTATTTGCACAACCATATCAACATAATAATACACTAGTCAGTAGCAATATCAACAACGTTAGAACCACTTATTTTCCTTTTTATAGTTAAATATATTTTTGCCTTAGATTGTTAACTTTTATCAGCCATGATCTAATCTTGTCTTAGATACTGTTAGGTCCATTAGGTTGCTCAAGAGGAGAGGTGAATTGAGCTTAAAAACAAATTTCGTAGAAAACTAAAATTAACCGGCAAGCGAATCTCTGAGACTGAAAAACTAATTTTAGATTTTAACTTTGAAGTCGACAAACTCATAAAAAACATTGAGTTTGATAAACAAAATAAAATGAAAGCAACTTAATAGAGTAAGATCTGAAACATAAAACAAACAAGAATAAGAAAAAAATAGTAGAGATCAACACAAGCAAGTTTATAGTGGTTCAGCACCCCTTGTCTACATCTATTCCTTAAGGAACCCTCCTTAAAATTTTTCACTATTTCAAAATATCTTTTTATAGGCAAAAGATAAGCTAAATATAACTTTAGATCTACCCTAATCTAAGCTGTCACCTGAACTAGTTTTTAGTAGCTCCAGCACCTAACGCCCTTATTAGTTTTTCCAACATATCTAGAAAACTATATACGAATTTGGTTTTAATTAGCTCCAGAAACTAAGCATCTATTGCTCAACGAATTTAAAGATGGTACGTCTCTCTCTTAAAAATTACAAAAAAACCTATGTTTATTGGAGAGAAAATAAACCAACAAATGAAGCACAATAAAACCTTTTAATGAAAACAATTTTGCTCTCTACACACACCCTTGAATAATTGGTAAAAACAATGTTTATATATACAAAAAGAATTGCCCTAGATACCAATCTATTCAAGAAGTATTCTAGATTCAAAACATATGAAAAATACAAATAAAAATCGTCTTTGCAAGAAAGCAGCACAAAACTGAATTTTAAGTCAACCTTCCCGAATTAGCTTATCAGAAAATTTCCAGATTTGTCACATGAATACTCTTTTCTAAAACAACTTCTGACTTTTAAAAACACTTTCTTCCTATTTAAAAAATCTCTTTCCAATTTTGTATATGATTTGAAAAAACAAAAATTTCAATTTTTCTATAAAAAGAATTTTGCCAATTTAGTACAAACAAAAAATTTTGACTTCCAAGACTAAGATTGTTTCTTTCTTTACCCTTAACAAAAACTCAAAAATACCACAATATCTTACCATTCTCTACATGGGCTTCAATAGTATTTTGGGCTTCATGCCTTAAAACTTTGCAACTTTTGGACTTGATCTACTTGACTTTGCATTTGATCTTTTTCTTTGATGGTCCATTACACATCACTTGCACAAAACTATTAGTACCCATTTTTATCAAATATTGTTATCATCAAAAATTAATAAAGGTTGTAACCTTTAGTCAACAATCTTCTCTTTTTTTTATGATGACAAAACTTGATAAAAATTTAATTTCACATAAATAAAATATTTCAATGATGAGATGATATATACAATGTTATGCATGATTAAAAAAATAAAAAAAATGCTTCCCCTAAATTTGTGCAAAAATTTCTCCCCCTGAATTTATCAATGATTTTGAATCAAAGTCATACTATAAAGAAATCAAAGATCGAACATAAAATATATTAAGCTAATTTCTTTAATCAAGCTGATTTTATCATGACATAAAACTGCAGTTCAGAGGATTGAACAAAAAGCAAAATTACTGTAGTATATCAAGGACTTTTCTTCGAATTAAAAAACAAGAAACTAAGGACAGAATTCGATCAAGAATAAAAATTAATAACAAAAGAAAAGGCAAGGCAAACTAGCACCAAAGAAATATATATAAGACTAGTAGCAAGTTCAGATCAACAAGTTCAACAAGCAATGTATATAAGAAATCAATGAAGATTAAAATATAAAATACCCAAATACTCTACTCCCCCTTTTTATCATCAATCAAAAAAGTTAAGTATAATAAAAAGATAAAGAGGGAAAGAATTAAACTAAACATAAAGCATAATAAGCAGTGCATCAAAAAATTGGTTAATCTAATTGTTCATAAGAGATAGAAATGAAACTAGACTCCTTCAGGTTTGGTTCAGAACTAATTTCCCCTGGCTTCACAGTTTAGTCTAAAAAAATGAAGTTGTATCTAGTTATTCTCTATGATAGTGTGGTGATTTTTAGAGGGTGGTAGTTTGGATGAAACAGGTTAGGGCTTTACTCCTTTATTCCACTGCTGTTATTCGATCCTCATATTATGTTGATCCCGATTATCAGTAGCATTTTTTTTTTTACTTTCTTGTGAAAGTTGTCAACCTCATTCCAATACTTGATGATGAAATCTGCAATCCATCCTAATATAGTTTGAATTAGTCTCGCTTGTTCTGCCATGAGAATTTAACTTTTTTCATTTCATTCTTTTACTTTTTTTTACACTGAACTTCATCATTAGCTTCACTCTCTACAAAAATCTCAAATCTCAGCTTTTTTTTGACTTCTCATGCTGATTCACTTCCACCATTTTTTTTGCTCCACTGCTCTCTTCATTACTTTCTATCTTCTTTTTCACCACATTCTCTTTTTCAATAATTTTCTCCATTTTTTTACTTTTATTATTATTTTTTTCATCTTTTTTTATCATTTTGAGCTATTCGAGCTTGATTCATGGGTTCTTTTTCTTTTTCTTCCCATTAAACTTTCAAAATCAGCAAGGAATTTAGATAGAAAGTGGTGTAATGGCTAAGGATGAAGAGATGGAGTTTCAAAAAAAAAGAGTTAGTTCATTCAAATTGGAAATAAAAAGAGAATTCAAAGAAAGAATTAGTAAAAAAAATGGTTTTAGTTGAATAAAAGCCCAAAGGTAATCGGTCCAAGTCTAATATCCTAGAAGACTTAATTTCAAATATTTCTAAAATGAGCAACTAAGTTAAACAACTTTTTAGTGTACAAATATTCATGTTCATAAGCTTAACATTTTAGGTTACACTGGTTTTTATTCAAATAAGAAAATTATTCAATGAGCACCAAATTAAAGTGGTTCATGTGAGTGAGAGTGACAAAGGAGATAAATTGGAATTTCAAAGATGAAGAAAATATGTCATGACACACTTATCAAGACCAAATAGAAATTTAATTTCAAGATATATTTAGATTCAACCTCAAATTTCTAAATTATATGAATTAGCCTAGAAGATTGTACAAATTCTAAGTGGCCAAAAAGAAATTTTCAAATAAAATATATATAAAATACATGATGATGCAAGTGCATGAAAAATTGCTACACAACATAAATATAAAATGCATAAGTGAAAAATGTATACAAAAATTTATAAAATGAAGAATTAAAAGATTCATTGTGATCCCTAGTTCATCAACCTAAGTTCCCTTCTAATTTTGTAAAATTGATCCTCTCCTAAGGGTTTTGTGAAAATGTCAACAAACTGATTTTTTGTTAGAATAAAAATTAGTTCAATATCCCCAGTTTGAACATCATCTCTAATGAAGTCATGCCTAATTTCAATATACTTTGTTCTAGAGTGCAAAACATGATTTTTTGTTAAGTATATAGCACTTATAGTATAATACAAAATTAGAATGCGAGTGTACCTCAAGCCGTAATCCTCCAATTTTTGCTTAATCCATAAAATTTGAGCCATACAACTTCCAGCTACTATGTATTCAGCTTCAGCAGTTGATAAAGCTACTGAAGTTTTCTTTTTACTAAACCAGAAAACTAGAGCATTACTAAAAAAATTGGCATGTGCCTAAAGTGCTTTTTTTTATCAATTCTACTTCCTGCAAAATCAGCATCATTATATCCAATAAGATCAAATAATGTGTCTTTATGATACCAAAGACCTAAGTTTTGAGTCCCTACAAGATACCTCATTATTCTTTTAACAAAATTAAAATATAATTCCTTAGGATTAGCTTGAAAACGTGCATATAAACAGACACTAAAATGAATATCAGGCCTACTTGTAATGAGATAGAGTAAAGAGCCAATGATAACTCGATATACCTTATTATCCACATCTTTACCTTTCTCATCCTTCTCTAATTTAGTGCCTGCACTTATAAAGGTTCTGCTCGCTTTAGCTTCAGACATCTTAAACTTTTTTAGCAGCTCTTTGACATACTTGGACTGATTTATGGAAATTCTATCTTCACACTATTTTATTTGTAGACCTAAAAAGAAATTTAGCTCTCCCATCACAGTCATTTCAAATTCTCCCATCATCACATCAGCAAAGTCTTTGCACATGCTCTACTTGGTAGCACCAAATACAATGTCATCCATATAAATCTAGACTATCAGTATTTCCTCAAGCTGATTTTTGGTAAAGAGTGTTTTGTCCACATTTCCTATTGCAAACCTTTTTTCTAATAGAAACTTGCTAAGTCTTTCATACCAAGCCCTGAGGGCTTATTTGAGACCATACAAAGCTTTTGTTAGCTTGTAGATGTGATCAAGTTTGTCATGGTTCTTAAAACTAGGGGGCTCATCCACATACATATCTTTATTTAAGTACCTATTGAGGAAGGCACTCTTCATATTCATATCCATCTGGTACAGCTTGAAGTCTTTGAGACATGCAAAAACATAAAGAATTCTTATAGCTTCAAGTCTAGCAATCGGTGCGAATATCTCATCAAAATCTATCCCTTCTTCTTGGTTGTAACCTTTAGCAACCAGTCTTGCTTTCTTCCTTATTATATTTCCATGCTCATCCAATTTATTTTTGAATACCCATTTAGTTCCAATTACAGATTGATTCTTTGGTTTAGGAACTAATTTCTAGACGTTATTTCTTTTAAATTGATTTTTCTCCTTCAGCATTGCTAGAATTTAATTTTCATCTTATTGTGCTTCATCTACTATCTTGGATTTTATCTTGGAGACATATGCTATATTTCCAATCATTTTTCTAAATGCACTCCTTGTTGTGAGCTTGCTTAATGGACTTCTCAAGAGGTTGTCCTTTGAATGATGTCTATAATATCTCTAATTATTTTGGTAGGTCATTATTGGAGTTCTGCTGATTTCTTTGAATTTCATTAGGTTGAGAGCTTGGCACTGGATCAGACTGATTTTCTGGGATCTCATCCTTTTGATTTTCTCCAGCTTGGTTAGGACTTTAAACTTGAATATTCTCCCTTTCTTGAGTCTTTTTAGCTTGTTCTTCTTGCTCATTAGTGGGATTTTTAGTACCTATAAGAAAGTCATCAACAATATCTCTACTTAGTAGAGTTTGGTTAGATTCTTTGAATACTACAAGAATTGACTCCTCAACACTAAGTGTTCTCTTGTTGAAAATCCTATAAGATTTATTATGTTCAAAATATCCAAGAAAAATTCCTTCATCGGATTTTGCATCAAAATTAGCATGTGGATTTTTCTTGTTATTGTGAACGAAACACTTACATCTAAAAACCTTAAAGTAACTTACATTGGGTTTCTTACCTTTCCATAATTCATAGGGAGTCTTTTTCAAAGAAGATCTTACCAAATCTCAATTTAAAATATAGCGTGTTGTGTTGATAGCTTCAGCCCAAAAGTACTTAGACATATTAGCTTCATTGAGCATTGTTCGAGCCATTTCCTTTAAGGTTCTGTTTTTCCTTTCCATAACACTGTTTTACTGAGGTGTTCTTGGAGCTGAGAAATTATGGGTTATTCCAAATTAGTCACAAAATTTTTTCAAACAGCTTGTTCTCAAACTCTTTTCCATGATCACTTTGAAGCGTTGTGACGCTATACCCTTTTTGGTTTTGAATCTTTCTGCATAAACTAGAAAACTTATTGAATACCTCATCTTTATAAGCTAAGAATAGGGTCCATGTGAACCTTGAATAATCATCAATAATAACTAATGCATATGATTTTCCTCCTAAGCTGGATGGTGAAACCAGTCCAAACAAATCTAAATGTAGCAATTCAAGAGGTCTAAATGTTAAGACTGACCCTTTTGATTTAAAAGATGACCTTATTTATTTGCCTAGCTGACAAGCATCACAAACACTATCCTTTTCAAATTTTAGCTTAGGCTGACCTTTAACAAGCTTATTCTTGGACAATTTAGAAATTAAATGCATGCTTGAATGACCTAATCTTTTATGTCAAATCCAACTATCATCATCTATTGAAGAGAGATATAAGTCACTAGCATGATCTAATTTCTCAAAGTCAACCAAGTAAATATTTTTACTCTTATTACTAACAAAAAGAGTTTCATTATCATGCAAACTTTGGACTTCACAAAGAGTTGGTTCAAAGATGACTTTTCTATTCCTATCACACAATTGACTAACACTCACTACTAGAATACAACGATTTACCGATGAAAATTAGCGACAGACAGTTTTCCATCGCTAATTCCCGACGGATTTGCGACGAACAGTTTTTCGTCTCTAATTTCCGACGGACATAATTTTCGTCGGTAAAATCCACCAAAAATTTTGCGCGAAAAATTAGCGCGCTAATTACCGACGGATTTAGCGACGGATTTTGATATCCGTCGCTAATTAGCGACAGATTAAGCATCTGTCGCTAAAATTAGCGATGGATGATTAATCCGTCGCTAAAATTAGCGACGGATTGAGCATCCGTCGCTAAAATTAGCGACGGAATTCATAATCCGTCGCTAATTTTAGTCACGGAATTCAAAATCCGTTGCTAATTAGCGACGAATTTAAAAATCCGTCGCTAATTTTGGTAACATTATTAAAAAAATTATTTATTTTTGTTATTATATGAATAATTCTATTAATTTTATTAAAAACTATAGTACTAAATTTTAATATTAAATAATATAGTTCTAATTTTTGTATTAATAGAATAATT
>CATIWO010145159.1:0-25977 GCA_949673435.1 Macaranga tanarius | reverse complement strand
CTTCATCTTGGTCATCTTGTACCTGCATACACTTCTCAATATACTCCAATTCATCATAATTTGCCAACCTCCTTCGTTGGACTTCACTCACACATTCATCCACAATATCAACTCTAAAGCATAAATCACTTTCAGAAGAGTATTTCATACCTTGATAGATGTTGAATTTACAACTTTCCTCACTTACTCTTAGAGTCAGTGTTCCATCAAACACATCAATGATTGCTTTTGCGGTGTAGAGGAAAGGCATACCAAGGATTAATGGAACATCTTCATCTTCCTCTTCCTCAAAGTCCAGGATGACAAAGTCTACTAGAAAAATGAATTTTCCAGCCCTTACTAGCACATCTTCCACTATTCCTTCTGGTTCTTTTACTGTCCTATCTGCCAGTTGTAGACGAACATTTATTGGTCTTGCTTCTCCAAGTCCCAATTTTCTATAAATTGACAAAGGCATAAGATTAATAGAAACACCTGAATTACATAAAAAAATTTTGAAATGACAGATTTCCAACAGAATATGGAATAGTGAGACTCCTTGGTTGCTTCCTTTTTAAAGAAAGTTTGTTTGACATGATTGCACTACACTCCTTTGTAAGTGTGACTGTCTTAAATTCCTATAACTTTTTTTTGTTGGAAATGAGCTCCTTCAAGAACTTTGCATACTTCGACATCTGAGCTAGACATTCCACTAAAGGCATGTTAATGTGGAGTGTCTTAAATCTTTCCAAAAACTTTGCAAACTGTTGGTCATGCTCCTTTTTCTTCAACCTTTATGGATATGGTACTAGAGGTTCATAAGGTTTAATTGGTGGAGAATTAGGTTTAGCTTTTTCTTTGTTCTTCTCCTTCACTTCTAGTTCTTTTGGTATCCCAGCCCTTTGATCATCATGTTGTTCCTCTCCTTCATTCTTCTTTTCTTCATACTCCATTGTTGCTTTAGGGGTTTAGATCTTCGTACCGCTTCTCAAGGTGATAGCCTTTACTTTTTCTTTTGGATTCTTCTCTGTATTGCTCGGTAATGCACCTTGATTCCTTGTTGCTAATGAATTTGCTAGCTGCCCCATCTATACTTCTAGATTATGAATGGAAGAAGAATGATTTCAGATCATTTGCTCCATCCTCTTTTGAGCTTCATCTTACTTATTCATCTTTGTTGACATTACATCCATGAATTTCTCCATCTTTCTCTCCATTGAACTTCCAGAGGATGAACCTTTGTCTTGGTTAAACTGAGGTTGAGGTTGTTGCACATTCTGTCCTCCAAATCCTGGTCGTTCTTGTGGTCTCCACTGGTTGTTCCCTTGATTGCTCCAAGAGAGATTTGGATGATTCCTCAAACTTGGATTGTAGGTATTTTCATAGACTTGGTTCTGAGGTCATTTGAAGTTGCCCACGTAGTTGACTCCTTCTAAAGTCATCCCTTGCATCATTTGACATTTTATGGTAGGATGACCTCCTTGACATAGTTCACATGAGGATGACAATGTAGATATTGCATTCACATTCACCTTGTCCATCCTTTTTGTCAGAGCATCAAGCTTTGCATTCAACATGGTTAAACTATCCACTTCTATGGCTCCAGCCTTCTTAGTAATGGTCCTCTCCTTAGACCACAAACTCTATGTATTGGCCATTTCTTCAAAGAGATCTAAGGCATCTTTTGGTGTCTTTGACATGATAGTACCTCCAGCTGCTGCATCGATGTTGATTCTAACTGCATGATTGACTCCTTTGTAGAATGATTACACCAAATCCCATGTAGAAATCAATTAAGGTGGACACTGCTTCTGAAGGTCCTTGAATCTTTTCCAGCACTCGTAGAATGTTTTATCATCTCTTTGGAAGAAAGAGTTAATCTTATTTCTGATCCTCATTACTTTTGCAAGTGGCAAGTACTTATTGAAAAAGGCTGTGTAGAGCACTTGCCAAGTGTTGATGGAGTTGGGTGGTAAACTTGTAAACCATCTCTTTGCTCTATCCATTAGGGAAAATGGAAAGAGGATCAACTAAATTGCATCAGGCTGTACTCCATTCATCTTGAAGGTAGAACAGTACTCCAAGAATCTAGACATATGACCAAATGGATCCTCATGTGGTAGCCCATTGAATGGCGAGTTCTGGATCATCTAGATTATAGCTGGCTTGATCTCAAAGTTATTTACTACTACTGCTGGCCTCACAATTGGTGTCTGATCACCCTGCACATTAGGACTCATAAAATCTCGCATGGTTCTGTGACCATTCTAAGGGTTTTGAAGAACTTGTTGTCTCGGTGGGTCATTCTCTAAGTCTCTTGCATCCATCTTGCTTGGTGAGTGTTTTGATATGACAGTTTGTCTCTTTTTCTCATGAACTGTCTTTTCTAACTCCAAATCAAGTGGTATCAATTCAAGTCCTTGTTTGCTTGCACTCCTTGTTTTGTGCATCAACCAAAACAATTTCCTACAATACCACAATTAACACGAAAATTAAAAATAATGTCTAAATCAAGTAACACAATTTTCTTACAATATCAATCCTTTTGCCAAATCCCCGGTAAGGGCACCAAAAACTTGATGTGTACTAATCCGCAAGTGTACAGAATCGTATCAAGTAGTAAATAAAGATATTGTCCCATAGAGATTTGGTGTTGACTATTGTAATACTCACAATGTTTGATTGTTTAGATAACGAAATAGAGTTTGTAATTTCAAGAAAATAAAACTAAATTAAGAAGAGTAAAAACACAAATTTAATTCAAATTTAAAGGCTAGGATTCTTATTCTCAATTGACCATTTCAAAGGATTGATTACACACCTTGGTTTATACTAGTTCTAATTCATTTTGAAGGGATCTTGACAATTATAGATCTTCCTCTCAGATAAACCTATAATTAAATCAGAATTAATCAATACTAAGTTTGACGGCTCTCACCAACCTAATATCTTTTAAAACCAATTTTAATGCACAACCTTTAATCAATATTAATCTACTTAAGTGTCTCTCAACTAAATAAGCAACTAATAGGTTATTGCCATATCCTACAGAACCTATCTCTCGATTAAGCCCATAGTGTTAATTCAATTCTAGGTTGATCAGTCCTAAAACGACATTGAGTTCAACAACAACCAATGAATTAAATCTAGCACCCTAACATAATCACAATAAGCATATAGTCAATTCAGAATAAGAACCCTAGAAAATATCTAGCTACTCATGTTAAAAAGAAAAGAAAACAAACAATAAATGAAAATAATTCTAAACATTGTAATAAATAAAAGAGAGTGATACAAGAAAAACCAATTTTTCAATGATGTCAAGAAGCTTTACTCTTCTAACTTCAAGTCAAGTATTACTTCTACTATGAACTAAACAAATAAAAATGTATATAGAGACTAAAAGAAAAACATAAACTAGAGTAGAATCCAAAAATAAGAACAACTAAGAACAACCCTTAAATGAACATGAAATGGTCCTATTTATAGACCTAAAGACCTAATAAGAAAGGTAATCTAACTCCTCTCCAACTCTATCTAATCAAAAGATAAGAGATAAGTCCCTATCTATCTAATCTTCAACTTAAAATTATCACTTCGTGGGCTATCACACAAAGCTGGCATGGGTGCGCAGGACACATCAATTGTCTGAGCTCTGTGAGTGGCACGGCCGTGCTCAATTTTGGCATGGCCGTGCCACTCTATAATATGGCCAAACATCACTTTAAACAAGGCCAAACACGGCCACGCTCATCCCCAACATATATAAGGCTTTATCTTGAGTCTTTGGGTCTTTGGCCGATCCAAACTTCAAGGATTAATCCAATCTTTATCCAAATGCATCCTACAAAACAAAACACAAAAGAAATTATCTAAAAATAAATAAATCCTACTAATTAAGACAAAATAACTAAACTAACTAAATTAACTAAAAACTAACTAACTAATGCAAATAAAAAGCCTAAGATACAATAAAATAGAGTGCTTAAAATATGTATTTTTCACACTCATCAATCAGCCAAAGTGATAGGTCATCTAGCCTTTTGAAAAATACCTTCCCTCTTAAGAAGCAGAAAAGTTTTTCTTAATTTTATAAAAATAGACTTCTTTTGGTTTGCCATTTTCGGTGCTTGTAAAAGTGCTTTTACCATTCTAACTCTTTTTAGCATTGGCTTTGAGTTAGAAGCATTCTTTTTTTTATAGTCTTCGAGTAACAAGGATCCACCCTTCATCATCAAGTTCATCACCTAGAACAATGCCCCTAATAGTAGGTTGTATATTCGATTGTGATATATTTTGATGCATCATCACTCTTTGCGTAAAATAAAAAAATTTAATAGTTATTAGACTAAATGATCCAAAAATTATAATTGAACTTATAGACATTATGCAAGGGCTAGTATTTACAATGCTAGTTATATTTGCACGGGCCTCCTCTTCATCAAAGGCAATTTCTCCTTTTTTTTGTAACTCCATGATTTTATCCTTAAAGACAAAGCATTTTTCCACTGGTTAGCTAATCAAACAATGATATTTACAGTAGTTTGGATCATTAACTTGATTAGCCTCATTAGGACATTTACAATTCATCAAATATTCTTAAAACATCAGAGTTAGCAAAAGGGTACTTGTTCTCTTGTCTTTTCTTCAAAGAAATTTTTTTCTTCTCTTATGATTGAGTAGTAGTATTAGGCTCTATCTCCTTCTTCTTTCCTAACTTAGAATTTATCTTAATAGGTACCGAACTAACAGTTAAGGATGGTTTGCTTTTAGTCTTTGTATTAGACTTAGTATTTTTGTGCACCTCTTACTTATCTTTATTCCTGTTTGGATCTTACATATGAATGCTTTGATTTCCAGCATCTGAAATACTAAGCTCTATGTTATAAGCGCGGGTAGCTAACTCTTTAAAAGTACTTAGCTTTACTCTTTAAAGAATATAAGATAAACCCCACTTCATTCATTTGATGCACATCTCAATGGCAGATGACTCAGAAAGTTAATCTTTGTAATTCAAAGTAAGACTTCTCCACCTTTGGATATAATCAATAACAGGCTCATCTTTCTATTAGCTAGTAGTAGTAAGTCCAATTATGCTAACTATACAGTGAGTGCTATAGAAATGATTAATGAATTCTCATTCTAATTGCTCCCAACTGTCTATTGTGTCAGGATTTATGTCTATATACTAAGTAAAGGTGTTTCCTTCTAATGATTGAACAAATCACTTAATAAGCAAATCCCCATCCGTGCTAGTATTATTGCAAGTTCCAACAAAGTCAGTAACATGTTGTCTTGGATTGCCTTTGCCATCAAATCATTGAAAAACTTTGACGGTTGATAATTTGGAGGCATCTTTAGCATATCAATTCTTTGTATGTATAGTTTAATTAGCATATGTACAAGAGAACTGAGCCAGAGCCTCTACTTGATCTTTGACAACCTCTTTGATGAGTTCTTTAAGTTGAGCAACAGAGATTGAGCTATTGATAGCTATTTGAATGTCGCCTTTATCTTTAATTGCAGAAGTTCTTCATTCTTTTACTTGTGTCTTTGGCAAGTCAATTATTGTATTAATTAGTACTTTTCCAACTGTGTTTTCCAACTTTGTAGTTAAAGATACAATTTGGGCATCTTTTTCCTTAGAACATTTTGTAAGTTCTTCCACCATCATGGTCAGGTTGGCAATTTGTTCTTTCATCAATGTTGTATTGGTTATTATGATGGATATAGTGCTCGAATTATAACTTGAGGTTGAACCATGGTAAGGCGAAATTGGCACAGAGCTTGCACTTGAGTTTTCCCCTTTATCATCAGATTTAAATAATGAGAAAAGGTCATTTATTGCTAAAGAAGAGATTTTTGTCCCTTGCACTCTTGGAGAGATAACGAACTGTTGAGGAAAAGGAACTGTTTATTCATACAATTCCTTAGTCAATTTGGTTTTCATCATAGCATTAGAGCTAACATCGCTAGGAGAACTAGCACGAAACAAAATTAGAGATTAAGGTTGACCAACTTGACGATGAAGGTCGTACTTCTTGGAGGTAGCTGTTTTGCCTTTCTTTATTATAATTTTCTTCAAACAGTTGATTCGCGAAACAAGAGATAAGAGGTAGAGATTTTTCCATTTGGTGTGCTAGAAATTTATACACATAAATCTCATATCTATGATCTAAAATTTTGAGGAGCGAATTGAAAACTTTATTGAACTTTGAGAAAAGTGAAATACAATCTCAAAGAATATTCTTATTAAAAAAAATATGGATCATCCGATTCGAATCTCACAACAACCAAACACTTCAAGGGTTTTGTAGCTTGATCTTGAAATAAATTGATGAAGACTTTTGATGAAAAACACCTTGGTGATCTTATAGGGATTTAAAAATTACCTTGATGATCTTGTAGGGAATTTGAGTTGTAATTTTGGAGGTTTAGTGCTTATATTGTGGATGATCTAAAGTATGGGAGACACCTCTATTTATAAGCTTCTTGTAGAGAAGTAGTATAGATGTTATGAAATTTCATAACTCTAGTGGTATGATTGATTTTAACTACCTTCGATATATTATTATTTAAATAAAGAATAATTTTAATTATTATCTATTTATCATTATCTTAATGACATATTTAAACTAATTTAATTGATCATTAAAATAATTTAATTGATCATTAAAATAATTTAATTAAGATAATAAACTAAAATATTTGATTGGTCTAAAATCTTTATAAATTTATTAGACTAAAATATGTAATTAGTCTAATTAAATTATTTATTAGACTAAAAATATTTTATTGGTCTAAAAATAATTTCTAAAAATTTACATGTCTACAGAGACCTCTACTGATATTCAGGTCACTTTGACCTAGATATGAGCTGTGAGAGCAGGATGATCTTTTTGCCTTTTTGCTTTGATATTGGGCCATACTCTTGGTGTTGTACCTTTTGCACATCAATTGGGTGATAAGTTGAGGCCTAGGCTAGAGTGGTGCAAGTCTCTAGATGGACAGTTATAGTCGAATGTTGGTTCAATGTTTGAGAGAGGGTTATCGGAGCTTACCATGTATTTTATTTTGTATTCATTTGTATGCTAACTCGTACTTTTATGGTTTATGTATGATAATATTTTATAGGTAATAGGACACCTATGTAAATATTATATTATGTTATGATATTTCACTTGCCATTGACTTAATGATTTGGAGTTATATTTATATGACTATTCCTTATTAGTATTTAATATGATGTTATTTTAATAGCATGTCTCAATAAGAGATTGAAATTGAAAAAAATTATAAGATTAATGAAAAAAAGAAGGAAAAAGTACGGAAAAGTATCATGCAGTTTACTGCTTTTAGCATGAGGGACATGTGAATTTTTTTTTTTTTTTTGCACTTAAGTGACATGCATTTCAGTGACAAATTATATAATGTCGTTAAGTAATCCTATGTGGCAGATAATATTGCATGAACATGACAGATAATTTCTACTTTTTAGGAATTTATAAACTGGTTAAGGCTAATGGAAAATTTTAAGAATTTATATATATATTTTAAATTTGTTTTAGCAAAATTAATTAATTAATTTATTATTTTTGGTTTTTTCCCTTAAATTAAGGGTCTAATTGGTTTCATTGATAACAATTTTTTTGGTTAATTAAAAAATAAAAATATAAAATAAAAATTATAATTGTGCTTTTTATTTTTTATACATACTATTAAATTTATATTTTATTAAAAATATATTGTATTTGATAAGTTGGAATGGGTTATTTTTACTTAACGCTGTTTTAAATTTGAACTATGATATAATTATTGTGTTAAATTAATTGTTAGAAGTTCTAGCCAAATGGAACTAAATAAAATTAAAATTTAATGAGTTTTGAATTTACCAAAAAATTTAATTTAAGATTTTGTAATGATAAATTTTTGGAATTTATAAATTCCTAAACTTTTTTATTTTTATTAAATTTTTTGAACAATTTTTTAAAAGTACCCAAATTCAATTGGAAAAAAAGTATGGAAAAATACCATGTGATTTCTTTTTTTGCACTTAAGTGATATATGGTATATTGCCGTTAGTATTTTAGTGACAAGTTAGTAATGCCGTTAAGTAATCCTACATGGTAGATGATATATCATGCCACGTCATATGCCATGTAGAATTACTTAACGGCTGACAATGTACCACAAATCACCTAAGTGCAATATATATATATATATATTATAGATCTGTCATGCTGAAAGCGCTAAATCACATGGTATTTTTTCATACTTTTTTCAAAAAAAAGAATACATAAAATGTCAGTGCAATTAAATTATAATACATTGTGTGTAGTTATACTTAATGATTAGATATGTAATGTATGCTTTATATACAATTTATTGAAAATTTTAATTTATTTAGCCAGATGAAACTACATATAAATTAAAATATATAATTGGGTAATTTACTAACACCTCTTGAACTTTTGTCAAAACCCCTAGTCCATTCTTATATTTTAAAAAGTCAATTAATAACCCAATCAATTTTGATTTTATTAACTATTTCCCCCTTCCGCTAACTAAATTCCCCATCAGGTTTGATATTTTTATTATAAACCTGAGGGGGTAATTAGTTAGCGAAATGGGGAAATACGTAATAAAATCAAACTTGAATGGATATTTAGTTAACTTTTGAAAATATAAGGATGAACTAATGAATTAAAATAAACCTTAGGGTGTTATAAATTACCCTATATAATTTATTTTAAAAAATATTACACTAGCTTTAACATTTTACAAGTACATTATTTGAAAAAAAAATTGAGATGTAATTGTGTCTATGATTTAAGTAGGTTATAACAAAAGAAAAAAATTCAGTTTATTATAAATTTAATTTATTTCTATAGATTCAACTAAATCTAACTAAAATGAATATTTTATTCTATTATAAACTAATTTTCAGGTGATAAAAATAATTTTATTAACTTAGTATAATGGGATATCACATGAAAAAAAAAAAAAGCAAGTTAATTTTTTTTTTTTTAATATTTGATGATGAAGGTCTTATAATTATTAAGATAGTTGGTTTGATTCAGTTTGACTTAGTTTGAAAAAGTATTATATAATTGTTCAAATAAAAAATTATTAATATTTTAATAAATTATTATATTATAACTCTATCAAATTTGTAATATCAGATTGTTGTATAGATAGAATAATACTTTTATTATCTTTAAAAATTTTATTAAATTAAATTATTTTATTTTTTTATGGAATTAACTACAATCATAATATATATATATAAAAAAAAAGTATATAACTTTTCGATAGCAATATTTATGTTGTTTGTACAGTCAAAATAGTACTTCTATTATTTTTAGATTGTTTAATTGTTTAAATTAAAAAATTATTAAATTTATAGTAAATTATAACTCTATTATGTTTGTAATATTGGAAGTATATATAAACAAAATTAACACTTTTATTAATTTTAAAAATGTTATTAAATCAAAGGTTAATAAGAAAAGAATTAAAAATAAATAAATAAATAATTTATTATTTATCTAATAATTAACTATAACCATAATTCAAAAAATAGTGCGTAGATTGTTTTATGGTAATATTTGTTTTATATAGAAAAAATAATTGTTAGATGATTTACTAAAGTTTAATACGGAATTAAAATTAGATTAATTAAAATTTTTTGTCATCTAATTATTAACAAAAATAGAATATATTTTGTGAAATTATTTTTAAAGCAGAAAAAATATTGTCATTTAATTAATTAATTTTTAATTGTATTATGATTAATTATGACTATATTTTTAAAAATATTTTGTAATAAAATTATTTTAAAATATAGAAAAGCATTAATACTAAAAATTATAAAAGGGTATTGTATAATTGTGCAAATAGAAATTTTATTATAATTGTAAGAAATTATAACTTTATTAACTTTGTAATATAATATTGCTATATAGATAAAATAATAATTTTATTATTTTTAAAAGCTTTGTTAAATTAAAGTGTAATAAGTAAAGATTAAAATTAAATTAATTAAAACTTTTTTATTTGTCTTATATAGGAAAGTAGTACAATGATCATTTTTAGATATATTTATTAAAATTTAATAAGAAAAGAATTAAAATTAAATTATTTTAATTTTTATTATTCAATTATTAGCTAAAAATATATTACATGAAATTACTTTAAAGCAAATAAATGTATTAACATTAAAAAATATTGAAGAAATGATGTGCAATTCACAACTAAAATTGAAATAAATAATAAATTTATTTAGTTTGTATTATTATATTGTTACATACATATAAAAAATATTTTAAATTAAAATAATTAAGTCTACTAAAAATATATGTATATATAGGATAAATTAATATAATAACATTATTTATTAAATGAAAAATATTTTAATAAAATAATTTTTTTTTTTAAAAAAAAAGGACATTATAGGTTGAATAGATTGATATTTATGTTAATATTTTTGAAAATTAAAATTTCAATAAATATTACATAAATATTTTTTTGGAAAAACACATACTTTGCCCTCTGTACTTTAACTTTTTTTTACATTGCCCCCCTATACAAAAAAAATCAGCACATTACAATCCTATACTTTTATTTACCAACACATTTGGCCCTTATTAAATAAATAGAGATAACTGCTATTAAAAAAAATATTCAGTTTCGTCCTTGTAATTTTAAAATATTTCTTTTTAATGCTTATAATTTTTATTCTTAACAAATAAATCCATATAGTTGCTAAAATAATCCAATTAAATTTATTAAAAAATTTTAAAATTATGTATATTTTCAAATTTTTTATCTAATTAAAATGTAAGTCTATTTCTAATAAGTTTATATATATATATATATTAATTATTTATTGAATATTTATAAAACTAAAAAAATATGAATGAAAAATAATATATGAAAATAATGTTAACTAAGATATATGAGCTATTTAATAAATGAAATATAATAAATCATATTCACCATATAGATTTTATCATATTTATATAAATATATTTATAATTGTAGTTCAAGAAATAGTTTATATAATTTATAATTGTAATTGTATATCTATTTTTTAAAAATTTTAAAATAATTGTAATATAAATAGTAATTAATTAACAATAATTTGTATATTATTCTAATACAAGTAAGGTCTATTATATTTTTTCAAATATGGCAAAATATAAATTTATAAGTTTAAAGATAATATTGGAGTAAATTAAAATTTTTATTCTTTAAATATATTAATTAATAGAATTATTAATTTATTGAGTATTAATTGTAAGAAAAATAATTATGTGTGATATTTTTTTATTTTTTTTGAAAAATATTATGAATTTTCACTAGTATTTTATTTATTAAATAGCTTATGTGCCTTTTTTATTAATTAAATTATCATGTATTGATTTTTTCCACATTTGTGTATTAATTATATAAATATTCAATGAACAATTAAAATATGTTATAATTTTTATAATTATATATTTTTTAATATTATAAATCTATTAGAAATAAATGACATAAATCTCAATTAAATAAAAAGTATATAATTTTTATTATATTTAATTGAATTAGTTTAACAATTGTATATATTTATTTGTTAAAAAAGAAAATTATAAGAATTAAAAAGAAACATTTTAAAATTATAAGGACCAAACTAGATATTGTTTAACATCCGTTATCTCTTTCTGTTTAATAAGGGTTCAATGTGCTGGTAAATAAAAGTATAGGGTTGTAATGTACCGATTTTTTTGTACGAGGGGGCAATATAAAAAAAAAAAAGTTAAAGTACATGGGGCAAAGTATGTATTTTTTCTTTATCTTGTATCCAATTATTTTTTGTATCTATGTCACACATGGTTGCTGTTCTGATGATGTCATCGCCATACATGCATATTTCACTCCACATTGTTGATTTTGTTAGAGTTAACGATTTAGAACTAATGATTAATTTTTTAATTATTTACCGAACTCAATGATTAACAATAAAAGGATATAGGAATTAATTAGAAAAATTATATAATTTTTATAATTAATTCCTACTAATGCTGAAAATAAGCTCAAACTTAAATATATGCTTTTCAAAACTATATAATAGAGGCTTTTGCTACGGTGCAAACATTTGTACCTATACAAATGGAATTAAAAACCATTAGATCAATTTTTATTTAATTACAATCATTGATTATATTAGTATATCAATACCTATAAAATATATCAATAACTATAATTAATTGAATTTTAATCTAACTGTCTTAATTTTGGTTATATAAATATAACCGTTTGCACTGTAAAATGACTCAATTATATAAATATATTTAGGTATAATATATATGTCTCCCCCTGAACTTGTCAGTTTTTACCATTTTGATAGCTTTACTAACACTTTTATTATTTAAACACCTCAACTCACTTAAATTATATGTCAAGCCCTTAACTCATATATCATCAAGATAATCAGCTGAGAAAACGAGAGAAAGAAAAGAAAAGAGAGAAGAAAATAAATGAGAGAAAAAGAGACAAAGAAAATAAGTGCGAAAGGGATAAATTATATTAATTCATCAGTCATGCCCTGTAACATTCATTCTGCACTACATATATAGCCACTTAATAGCTAATAGCTGGCATAACAGAATCTATTGGTAACGTAAATGAAAATAAAAAACTAACAAAAGAAAAATAACAACTTTTCTTCACGCACAATCACAGTACTAGCCAATCACTGGCCCATCATTTCTAACCATCAACTGGGCCTCACCCTTCTGGTTTTGTTCTTCCTTATTGGATCTTAACATTCCCCTTTCCTTACGAATTTCCTTGTCCTCAAGGAAAAATTCTAGAAACTGAGCTTGAATGAAACTCAAATCTTCCTAAGTTGCTTTTTCTTCTGTCATGTTGACCCACTACACTAACACTAGAGTAATTACTTTCTTTTTCCTCATAATGGATATTCGCTGAAAAATGGCTGTTGGTTCTACCTTAAACTCTCCATTATTGTGCAATACTGGCAGTTGTTTGTTAAAATTTCCTTATTTTCCCACAAACTTCTTCAATAATAAGACATGGAAGACATGAAGAATTTGCGAAGTAGAGGGCAATTCCAGCTTATAAGCTACTGGTCCTACTTTAACTATCACCTTATAAGGGCCATAGTACTTTGCTGCCAGTTTCAAATTCTTCCTCAAGGCCACTGAACTTTGCTTACAAGGTTGCAATTCCAACAGATCTAGATCATTCAACTCAAATGATCTCTCTGTTCTTTTGGCATTTGCAAATTGCTTGTAATGATTCTGAACATGGTGCAACTGCTCCTTAAGGCTTTGAATCATTTGTTGCCTCTGTTGTAAAAATTCTTCCACCGAAGCCACTAATGTATTACAAAAAGGAATTGAAGAAAATTATGGAGGGAGAGTACCATAGAGAGCCTGAAATAGAGTCATTTTAAGATTCGTATGGTAGTTGGTGTTGTACCACCATTCGGCCAAATGCAACCATTTTCACCAAAAGTTGGGTTTCTAAAAGCACATACACCTCAAATAGTTCTCCAAACACTGATTAACCTTTTCGGCCTACCCGTCCGATTAGGGATGATAAGAGGTGCTTAAATTGAGTTTCACTCCTGCCAATTTAAATAACTCTTACCAAAAAACACTAGTAAATATTTTATCCCTATCTGAAACGATGTCTTTAGGCATTCCATGCAATTTGTAGATATTATTGAGGAAGATTTGAGTCACCTTAATCATTGTAAAGGGATGAGACAATGGAACAAAATATGCATATTTAGTAAATTTGTCCACTAGCACCATTACAGTGCTCTTGCCTTTCGATTTTGGGAGTTGCTCTATAAAATCCATGGAGATGGATTCCCATACTTTTTCAGGCATTGGAAGAGGCTGTAATAATCCTAGGGAGGCTACATTCTCACCCTTACACCTTTGACAAACCTCACACTTCATTACCCATTTGTTTATATATGCTTTCATCCCTCGCTAAAAGAAATATGACTTGAGCCTGCTGTAAGAACCACAAAGGCCGGAGTGCCCACCAAGGGATGAGTTATGGATAACCTGCATTATCCTGGCCCTTAAGTATTTATCTAATCCAATCACCACTCTCCCTTTATATCGTAACAATCCCTGAGCATAAGTTTAAGGAGGTTTTGCCTCTATATTTACAATTAGAGAGGCTATAATTTCTTGCAGCTCCTTGTCACCTTTATAGCTCTCACTAACCTCCTTAATCCAAGTAGGCAGCACTGAAGTGGTGGTTGCGTAACAGCTATATACTCCTTATTTTGACCATCTTTTTTATAGATAATGCATCAGCAGCCTTATTCTATACTCCCTTCCTATAGTGAATGCTATAATCCAGTCCTAGAAGCTTGGTCAGCCCCTTCTATTGAATATGAGTGTGGACTTTATGCTGCAAAATAAACTTAATACTCTCTTGATCAGTTTTAATAATAAAAAGGGAGTTATTTAAGTAATGTCTCCACTTTGTTACAGCAAAGATGATGGCCATTAATTATTTCTCGTAGGTGGAAGCATCATGATGTTTTGGGCTCAATACCTGAGGAAGGCTAATGGTCTCTAGTTTTACATTAAGACTGCACCAATGCCCTTGTTACTTGCATATGTTTCAAGAATAAAGGGTTGGGAAAAATTTGGTAGTGCTAATACTGGTGCGGTGCACATTGCATGGTTCAGCTGCTGAAAGGCTTGATCAGCCAATTCTCCCCATTTAAATGCATCCTTTTTAAGCAAGTCCATAAGTGGCTTACTGATCACTCCATACCATTTAATAAACTTCCTGTAATAACCCGTGAGCCCCAAAAATCCTCTGAGTGACTTCAAATTCGTTAGAGTTTGCCAATTACTCATTGCTTCCACTTTAGCTTTATCTGTGCTCACCCTTTATTGGTTAATAACATGCCCCATATACTCCACTTATTATTGAGCAAAAGAGCACTTAGACATTTTGGCATAGAGTTGATGTTATGACAAGACCTACAAGGTTATCTCCAAGTGTTGCAAATGCAACTCAAAACTTTGACTATAAATTAATATGTCATCAAAGAACACTAGTATAAACTTCCTCAAATATGACTCAAAAATTATATTCATTAATGACTGAAAAGTAGCAGGGGCATTTGTAAGCCCAAATGGCATCACTTTAAACTCAAAATGGTCGTGATGCATGCGAAAAGCAGTTTTGTATACATCAAACACCCTCATTCTGATTTGATGGTAACCTGATCAGAGGTCTAACTTTGTAAAATACACCACACCCTTCAGTTTAATAAATCTTCCACAATAGGGATTGGGAATTTATCTTTAATAGTTAATGAATTCAGTTGCCTGTAGTCCACATAAAACCTCCAACTGCCATTCTTCTTCTTAACGAGCAACACTAGTGATATAAAGGGACTGTTACTAGGCTGAATTATATCATTATCAAGAATCTCTTTCACTTATTTCTCAATCTCTGATTTCTGAAAATAAGGGTATTGATAAGGTCTAATATTTATAGGATGGGCTCATTCTTTAGGGGTATAGCATGATCATGGCTTCAGTGAGGTGGTAGAGATTTTGGATCCTCAAAAACTTGATAATACTTATCAATGAGGGATTTAATAAGTGGGAGGAGTTCTATTTGTTTGGTTTGGGTGGTAGTGTTTAGTTGCTTTGTGGTTTCAGGTTCGTAGTGGTAGGAATTTATAAAAAATTGGGCTAAAATTTGGTTTCATCCTTTGTTTAGTAGCTTTTGTAAACTTTTCCCATATATAGTATTGAGATTAGTAACCTCTTTTTCCCCTATGAGCTCAATTTTCTTATTATTGTTGTTGAACATTAACTTCATTTCCTTAAAATCAAATATTATTGGGCTGTAATTCCTCATCCAATCCACTCCTAACACCATGTTATAAGCTCCTAGCCTGAGCACCCTGAAATCAAACTCAAATTCATGATTCTGCATTGTCCATTTGAACTTTTTACTAATCATACTATGACTATTAGCCACCGTGACCCACAAGGTTTTAGCTCGCGTCATAGTTCCTTATACCTCCTTCACCATTTTGGCATCCATAAAACTATGAGTGCTACCACTGTCAATCAGTATCATAATTTTTTTACCATTGATCTCTCCCTTAATCTTGAGGGAATTAGCTACCTCCGTCCTTTCAATAGCGTGCATGGAAATTTTAATACTATCAATCACATCTTTTGGCTCATCACTTCCTTCTAATCCCTTGTCAAGGTCTTCTTCTTTCATAGTGGTGAGAACATTTAAGATCTTGATCTTGCACACATGACCCACAAAGTATTTATCTCCACACCTGAAGCATTGGCCTAGATTCCTCTTCACTTGATTTAGGGTGGTCATTTTAGTGGTGTCTGTTTAGAGGCTGCTATTCGGGTTATTGGCTTTAGATTTAAAGGATGGTTTTCTATCAATGGTGTTGGGCTAATAAGCTTTGGTGGTGTTTGTTGTGTGTTTATCAGGTGGGATTTGGTGGTGTCTATCGGGTAGGGTATTGCGGTATTTTTAAAGGATGGCTTTTATTTCTTAAACATGGCCATGATGGACTATTCATGAAGCTTGGCCTACTCACATGCCTAGTTTAAAGTGGTGGGTCTGAAAAATTTAACCATGGGCCTGAGCTATTTACTCAACCCACTAATGAAGCTGAAGACAAAGTAGTGTTCATCTAGCTCAGGGTGATATTTTAGCATGAGTGATTTGAGCTCTTCAAATTTCTCTTGGTATTCTTCAACCGTCCCTTTTTGCTTTATTTTGTTAAACTCCTCCACTACACATGCTACTGTAATCTCTCTAAATCATTTACAAAGTTCCTCACCAAATTCTTCCCAAGTGCTGCCCTTATGCTGAACTTGCCAACCTTGATACCAGATATCAGCCTGTTCTCCCAAATAGAGAATGGCTAAATCAATTTTTTATTCATCTAGAATCCCAAAGATTTGAAAATACTTCTCACACTTCCTAATCTAGCTACTTGGATTATCTCCTCCAAAATTTGTAAGCTCTATTTTTGGCATTATGTTACCAAAATTAGAGTTATTGGAGAATGGATTGGTCTGGCTATTTCCTAATCCAAGGCTCGACTGACCCATCTGCATATTCTCACTAACAGCTAGACCATTAACATTTACTACCGGAGGAGTGGGTAAGATACCTTTACCTCCATTTCCACCCAAATTAATATGTTTGGTTGGTTGAATAGGAGAGATCTGTGGGGAGGCTGTATTTGAGGCTTGGGCAAGTGATTTCATCATCTCTATCATCTTCTCCATCTGTTGTTGTAGTCATTGCTGTGAGGCTTGCATAACTTGCTGGGCATTTCTTTGTTTTTCAAACTGCTGTTGATTACTCTCCAATTGCCCATAAACCTCTCTTATAAATTCCTCGCTTTTTTGATCCAGCACCTTCATCTGTTCATGCATATATTGCATTAAACTGGTTTCATTTGCAGCATTTTTGTTTTTCTTTGCCATATCTCTCATGGCAGCTGGACTCTCCTCATAATCTAACTGCTTTGATACTACTTTGTCAGGCTTTTGACTCATATATCATCAAGATAATCATCTAAGAAAAATAGAGAAAGAAAAGAAAAGAGAGAAAAAAAGACAAAGAAAATAGGCGTGAAAGGGATAAATTATATTAATTCATCAGTCATGCCCTGTAACATTCATTATGCACTACATATATAGCCACTCAATAGCTAATAGCTGGCATAACGGAAATAAAAATAACAAACTAACAAAAGACAAATAACAACTTTTCTTCACGCACAATCACAACACTAGCCAATCACTGGCCCATCATTTCCAACCATGGCCTTACCCTTCTAGTCTTGTTCTTTCTTACTGGATCTTAACATTATAATTTATAAAATATTTTGTGCACTATTGACAACACTAGTAAAATGACAAGTCATTATACATATAGTGGTAAAGTGATAAATTAATACAAATATAAGAAATAAATTGATAAATTCATATAAATATAATCGTTTATATAATATGTTATAGATAAATTGACGTGTTAATTTAGTAAAATTAGAATTACATGAGATAAAGTGATAAATATATATAAATATAAGTGACTATAAATGTATTAGGTCATATATTTACAACTCGAAAAATATTAATGGTTTATATACTATTAGGGCATACATCATAAATTTATTTGCACCTTTTTCCAATATATATATATATATATATATATATATTTCTTTTTAACTTATTACTGTAATTACACAGATTCCCTCCTTCCATTTTGGCAAAAAAAACTCCACAGTACTGACACACCATCTCCACAGCTAACACAAACACTTATTTATTTATTCAATGTATTAGTCAAATTTTCTCCATTTTTGTTTCTGGGTAAAATCAATCACACACACACAATTAATCCTTTGTCTGCAATTAATGCATGGAAGAAGGGAATTCAAAGAAGAAGAGACGGCTTGAAATTGACTGGACTGAAGTTCTTGATCAAAACGACGAGGACCCACCGGCGTTACTCGTCGTTAAAGAAACTGCTGCTACTACTAAAGAAGACCCACCACCGAAACCCCCCTTGGCTTCTTCGATGAGCATCGAGCACGACTTCTCCTCTATGACCGATCGCGAGATTGAGGAGGCAATTAAGAGGCAGAGAAACAATATTGCTAAGTTAACTTTAAAAGATGGAGGAGAAAAGCTTCGTGCTTTGATTAAAGCCCTTGAAGAAGAGCAGCAACGGCGGCGGAAACTTCGGCCGCCCGAAATGGTTCGCTTTTTAATTTTGATTTTGGGTGTTTTTTTCGGGTCCTGTTTTAATAATTTTTGTGAAATGGGAAATAAAATATTGTTTATGTACTGAAGTAGGAGGAATCATTGTTGAGTGCAACTGTAATTAGACAAGGTTTTTGAGTTGGGTGTTTCTTGTTTTTTATTATGGTTAAAGGGTTATTGTTTATGAATAATTTATGTAGAGTCATTAGCTCATTTGGTGCTTTAATAGCGTTCATGAATGTAGATTATAATTCCTTGTATTTTTTTTTGTGGGGACAGGAAGTTGTCATATGCGAGAAGCCGTCAGGTAGAATTGGTAAGCTCAACTTTCTGTTCTGATTGCCCTCCTCATCAAAATAGCTGAACTGGAGATAAAATTTCTGACTTTCATTGATAACTATTACTAAATCCATTGAGCATATTGCAATTCATGTGCTTGAGTAACTGGCTAGGAATAGTGTATAGCATGCAGCGTTATAATTCATGATGCTTCATATTTGTGGAACCTAAATGTGTATTCTTGGTGTTTCAGATGGCTTTAAACGAGAGAAGGCATCATCTGAAGTCCGTTCATCTGAATTTGCCTCAATTTTTAGTAGAAAGATGGAAGAAAATGTACGGTGCTGTTATGCATTTTTTTAAATCTCATTTTAAGTAGCCTTCATTATTGCAAAACATAAATTGCTATTATTTTATTTTGACTGTGTGTGACAGACTGATTGCAGTGCAGACCAAACATTTGGTAAAGGATTGTCAATGTTGGGTCGGTGCAACCGCCAAAAAATAAGTTCCAATGGGGACTTGCTGCAAAGGCAAAGGCAGAAAGGTCAGTCATTGTCAAGGCAATTGCCTTTTCAATCTGCTAGCAGCCTTTCACGTAACGGAGAAAAACATGCATTTAATGGTGATCTAAAGGGCAAAACTTCTTCTACTAATTCTTTCTGCCAAAATAGGGAAAGCCTGTATAGCAATTGTTCCAAGAAGTGAGATTTTTTTTCTTCAACATTTCTGTTTGTTGATATCATATAAATGTGTGTATGCATGCGCCATGTATTTATGCATCTATGTCTAAACTAAACTGCCTCTATTTGTTTGACATAATTGTTGTGTATGATCCTCATCTATAGAAAATGTTATTACTTTGATAACGTGTATCAGTTTAATTAACATTTATCTAACTCTTTTTGCAATAGACAAATTGGGGGATTAGTATTCTTTGACAATGCAGGCTGAGTCAGTTTTTCAGTTTCTTATCACAGTTTGAATGTGGCCACATTGGTGGCTTGGTGTATTGAAAGTCTCTCTCCATCTCCTCCTTTTGGAGGATGGAGTCCACTGTACTAGTGCATGAGTTTAGTTTCTAGTCATATCAGCTACATCATACTTGGTAATAGTAGTATCCTTCACGCTGGGTCACACTGATGGACAACGAATAGTACAGTGTCCTTGGGTTTTGAGCATGTAGGATCTAAGGGTCAGGTAGCAATTTTTTTTAGATTCAATTTATCTGTGCTGTATTATCATTGAAGATCAATCTCTGTCTTGCAGTTCTCAATTCAGGATTTTGATTGGACCTAATGAAGATGTCTTCTATGGTTTAATATCAGTTATTAACTCTAAATAAGCTCAGTTTAGTCAATAATTAGAACCAGCCCAACTCACTTAGTTCTCAAAATGTATGCCAAATTAGTATTGCTTCATTAAAGAAATTTCTGGTGGTTGATTTTACTAACTGTTTGAGCTATGAAGTTTATTGGCTGGTTTGTTGGCAGGAGTGATGATTGTAGAGTCTTACCTTCAAATGGCCTAAGGCTTAGGAAGGTATGTGCTTTTTCTCTTTTCTCTCATCGAACTCATTATATTAGTCAACTTTAAAACTAGTTATATGGTTCTATTCAAGAGAGGAGAATTTGATCCTGAAAGGTTTTGGAAGCATTGGAATTGAACAATAAATCCATATGTCATCTTAGAGCCACCTCTTATGTTAGTGTCAGAATGATCTATGGCATACATTGTTGTTTGGACTGATGATTAGAATTGTTTTTCTTTTTTTTCTCTGTTGCTTTGTTCCTTAACTCCAGGTAGTTTAGACTCTTGATTGTGTTTGAGCAGTAACAACTGGCGGATTATGATGTTTTAACTGGATTTATTGACCATAGTGGATGGGTTGATTGGACATACAGAAGTTTCTAGAAATCTGTAATTAATTCCCTCATAACATCTCTATGCATCAATTGAGTTAATTCTCATACTATTGCTATCTAAATATGTTTTAATCCATTTATGCAAGAATGTGAACGAGAAGGCTGGACCTGACAGACTATAATTTGGCTGAACTTGAGTTCCTTGATTTTCAAGTTAGAGGCATCTGCTTGTTTGTTTTTCTGGTTAAAGAGTGTAGCACACTGGTTGTGTTTGACCAAATGCCACCCCTGCTTACTTCCATTGATCAGATACGCCTAGTTATCCGGGATGAGTCCTGTGACAGAAGGGATACTTTGGCAATTTGAATGTGAAACTATATATGGTCTTTTATATCAAGCTAACCTATACATTAGTCTTATTGAAAGTAGCTGGTAGCAGATAAGTCTTCAGTTCCTAGTTGTGTAGCTAAAATGATTTGGCAAATTGTTCTGCAATGAAATTTATTTAGTCCTCTACTGTTTATTTGACTATTAAAAGTAATTTGAATATTCACTTATCAAGGCGTATGTGAACTTCCAAACAAGTGCAATATTGGTGGCACTTCATTTTGGTATTGATGATACTCCTCAGTCCCAATGAAGTTGAGTACATGATGTTCTAAACACGTGATTTAGCCTTAATTACTTTCGTTTAAACAGTATGAGTTCATGTAAAAATGACAATTTAAAGTTATCAGACACCATATGATTTTGCATTACATCAAGCATGTAATTTGTTGTGAAACCGAGGAATGCATCCAAATGATTCTTGATTTCTGGAATCTTCAGTTGCTCACTAGATATGCTATGACGTTATTCAAACAGGGGCAGACAATTGTTTTTTTAGATGAGGATGAAACGCAGCTTGTAGAGATGGAGCAAGAAAATGAACTTTCTGAATGGTAAATAAAATTCCTAATGTTTTTTTTTTCTCAAGCATTATGACTTGCAATTTTGTTCTTACTGATAATTTTTGGTTGGTTTCAGCATGAAAGATGCTAAGATCTATTACCCATCAAGGTACTTGAAGGATGCCCTGAAGATGCTGATGCTTTCTTTGGGAAATAGTATTGAATTTCCACCACGGGTTATTGAGAATCTGCTAATAGATTTTTGGCTTATCTGTTTATCCAGAGATGATCGAGAATGTGTGGAAATTTGTTACAAGGATATAGACAGTCTGGCCCCTCAAAGTTATTTGACATCACCTATCATGAACTTCTACATCAGGTAATTGTCTTTGGCAGTGTTTAGATCTAATTCATTTACTAGGGACATCAATAAGTTCAAGTATTCCTGAATGCTAGTGAGGGTTTAATGGAGACTATCCTGATTGCCCTTTTCCCCCCAAATGATTGGGCCTGGCGATAGTAAAAAATGAGTGCTTGAGTTCTATCTAAACCTGGACAATGGAAAAGAGCCTCACATCAAGGGTCAGGGCACTAAAATATTTTTATTTTAAGTGATTTAACAAAATTCAATTCTGGGCTAGCAATTTGAGTAAAATATCTAAATCATGGGCCTATAAGTTCTGCTAGTTCCATAAGAAGTAACGGCTTATTTGGCAGATAGTCCACCAATCTTTAGAAGTTTCATTTTATGCATGTATTGATTACAAATATTGTTGTATGTGTATTTCAAATCACCTGCTTTTGAGACATTGCTAACATGTTCTATTGGATTTTTAAGGGATGGAGTGTCTGAAGTTGGCTACTTTTGATGATTTTTGGTGGTTCATTTTTTCAGGTATTTACATCAGCAAACATCTCCATCAAACAAGGCCATAAGTGATTGTCACTTTTTCAATACATTCTTCTACAATAAGCTCAAACAGGCTGTGTCATATAAGGTAGTTTTATCTGTTTTCTCATAATTGTTTTCCCCCTTCTTTGCCATCTAATAAATTCACCAGATACAATGGTTGTGAACTGCTTTATGCCAGAATGTGTGGAAAACTGAACTATTTAGCTGTGAACCTCAGTTAAAAATGTTAGTGTACTATTGCTTAGCTGCCGAAGCCATTGCGTTGTTGCATGCTTAGTGTAAAATTGCAATGGCTTTAGAGTACGTGGGTAATGAGTTGATGGATCTTAAGAGTTGATGTTGCTTTAATTGGTGTGATTCTGTCGATCACTTTATCTTGAGGCAATTAGGAATTATAGTTTGAGAATTTCACATGTAGTTAAGCTTGGACATCTGTTTTCTATTTGAATGCTGTATCATTTGTAAATTTACCACATTGGTACATTCACATCTCATCTTCCCTGATATATAGGGGAGTGACAAGGAGTCCTTTTTTGTCAAGTTCAGAAGGTGGTGGAAGGGTGTCAATATATTTCAGAAGGGTTATGTCCTTATTCCCATTCATGAAGAGTAAGTTTCTGTCTGTTATTTTTAACTTATGTACAAACTCATGCCTTATTTTTAACTACTGATTGTTAAAGAAGATTCTGGGCTGGGATAGTTGAATCTTAATGACGAATGCCCATGTATAAGTAAACTTCATTACTTGGCATTTGTCTTGTGTAGATATGATCCTGGTACAGCTCATGTGGATAGCCTATTTTTAGCATTTATATAGGAAAGGCAACTAGTTAAACCCCTGAATTGCAATTAGCAGCTTGTATTTCTCTCGTTGTACTAGAGAATGAGCAGCATTAATGTAGTATTTATTTCTTCCTTTAGGTGTTCCTGCAACCTTACTCCTAGTTTTAAGCCGAGCTAATCTTTTACAGGAGGAACTATATACAACTACTATTCTTCCTTTAGCCATTGTAGTGATAGGAAACTTAATTAGTAGTCTTATTTTTCGAAAGGGACATTTGGCAATTTCCTTTTATTTTTCTCTGTAAGATTCATTGAATACAGCATTTTGGGTGCAAGAACCTATGGTTGTACATGACCATGTATGAATCCACAGACATTAGATCTGCATATGCTTTTTGGTTAGAACTATTTTTCAGTATTTTTCTAAATAGGCAATAAAAGGCAGAGGTATAGGTCAATATTATTAAATTTGGTTTGTCTTATGTCATTTGTCAGATTGTCTATTGCTTGATAGATGCAGTTTGCTTCTCCATGTATAAAATATGAAAACAAATCTTAAACGTTTAAAATGATTCATATCTTCCATATTAGAACTACCTTGCTTTCTATTGTTTTGCCTGAACTACTTTTCTTTTGACTTATCTTCCATTGCTGATGCATTCAGTCTTCACTGGAGCTTGGTGATTATTTGTATACCAGACAAGGAAGATGAGTCGGGACCAATTATACTTCATTTGGATTCTTTAGGACTTCACTCTAGCAAGGAAATTTTTGAAGACATTAAAAGGTAAGCAAGTGGACTTTCCAGGCAATTGACATTTCCACAATTAGCCTCCTGTTTGAAAAGAAATATCACTCTAATCTTCATTTGAAATGGGGATTTATTTTTTGATGTTCAAAGGGTTCATTTTTGCGAAGCATTGTGGAAATGGATACTATCATGAATAGAAAATTAAGTTGTGGCATTTATCTTTTATGTTTCGTAATTAGCCCTTGATTATAAGGCCTTTCATGAACTTGATCCTAAAGGTTATGTCATTTTTGTGCTGCAGCTATTTGAGACAAGAATGGAACTACATGAATCAAGAAGTTGCTCCTTCGGATATTCCAATTGCAGAACGAATATGGAAACGTCTGCCCCGTGGAATTGAGGAGAAAAAAATTCAGGTTTAAGTTTTGTATTGTGCTTTAAATTTTTATTCTCAACTGTTATGGTTAACCTTCGATTTTACTGGGATTAAAAATATCTGTCAACTGTAACCTAGCTGGTGTGGTGTTTGCCTTGGTCAAGTTCTTTTGTTAAGTTCTACAAATGCGTTACTAATGTAAATGAACTTCACCTAACATAAGATACCCACTATTTTTTCTCAGGTACCGCAACAGAAAAATGACTATGACTGTGGTCTCTTTGTGCTTTTCTTCATGGAGCGTTTCATTGAAGAGGCCCCTGAGAGGTTGAAAAAGAAAGATTTAGCAATGGTATTCCCTTGCACTGCCAGACTTGATCGGCTTCTTCTATGTGATATAATTCCATGTAAAAAAAAATATTTTGAATCTTTTTTTTTTTTTTGCCTTCAGTTTGGCAAGCGGTGGTTCAGACCCGAAGAGGCCTCTGGTTTGAGAATAAAAATCAGGAAGTTACTAGTGGATGAATTTAAAAAGGCAAAAGACAGGGGCCTTGTTTCAGAAGACTCTCCTCGTAATTCACCTTCTCTTATTGATTCACCCTGAAGTTGCTCCAGCTGCCGACTCTACTTGTGGTATGATGTTTTTGAGTGTACAATCTGTGTATAGCTCACAATACTAATTTGAAATTTAGACGACATGAAAAAAGAAAATGGTGAGATGACTCTTGTACAGCCCCAGCTCCCAGAAAGGGGTTTCCAATTCCACTAGTGTCAAAGAGAAAATAGAGCATTATTATTGTCATCAAGGGCTTGGAAATCATGTAGTGAGAAATTTTGGTGGTTACTAAGAACATTTCAATTTCTTTGGCCAAATGTATAGAGGAGGAGGAGGAGAAGGGAGGGAATTGGAATAGAAACAGAGTTGTTAGTGATGATGGATGGTGGCATTTTAAGACATTAACCCCATCAAGGACATTGCTGTCTTTGTTTTGTTTTATTTTTATTTTTACACTTTGGCTGGGCAAGGAATGCCAGTAGTCTTTACTTCAATCAATATTGAATCTCAACATGCTCTATTCCATTCTTCAGGACTAGGGCTGTGCATCGGACGGGTTCGGGCGGATCGGGTGCAAAGAAGGTAAAACTGATCGGGTTAAACATAAATTGAGACTCAGCCGAACCGTGCAAAAAATGGAGGATATATGTTCGGATCGGGTTTCCGAAATTGTCGGGTATATTCGGGTTGCATCGGGTGGGTTTTTCAGGTTGGGCTTTATGGGTTGGGCCTATAATTATTGGGCATTCAAAATAAAAGATACAGAT
>CATIWO010145155.1:0-11291 GCA_949673435.1 Macaranga tanarius | reverse complement strand
GTGATTACTAGATCACTCTTTTATAACACCAACTAATCATTTTATTACAGTATAAATTCAGTTGGTAAGAAATATTTTTCAAATTTTATTTTAACTTTATTCATAAATGCAACTCATAATCTTCTAGTTTAATTTTATTTTTTATTTTTTAATTAATAGCAAACAGCATCAGAAAGTAATTATGTCTTGTTCCAAAACCTCCATGACTATCCTCAACATATCTGTGGCAGAACCAAAGAGGAACACAGAGACAGCATCATAAACATTGGCAAATTATTTAAACCACCAGGATTCTTAAATTAAAAAAAAAAAAGCAAAAACAACGTGAAATTCATTTCATGTTCTTCACAAGCAAACATTTAATCTTCGTCGTTATCAACTTCTTAATCTCCTTCTGACAATCTCATCAGCCTGCTCTTTTTATTTTCAACTATGCAGCACGAACTAATCCAAGAAGCGCCTTATAGCCATGCCGGATTCTTCAAAGAAGTAACCACAGCCTTCACTTGCAAGTAATTACTGAGACTGTAAATACCCTTTTCCCTTCCAATTCCACTCATCTTGTATCCACCAAATGGAATGGCTGCATCAAAGACATCAAAGCAGTTGATCCATACTGTTCCTGCCCGTAATGCGCGAGTCAGGATATTAGCCGTGTCTAGGTTCTGTGTAAAGACTCCTGCAGCCAACCCATATTTAGTGTCATTTGCCCTGTGTATAACTTCATCAAGATCCCTGCAATTATTTCAAACATTGATCATTAATATGCTTGTGGACACAAATCTTCTTCTTATAATAAGATGCAAGAGAAGGATATCTCTTTGCTTTGCTTACTTGAATTTCAAGATTGACTGAACCGGACCAAATATCTCATCTTGTGCGATCAGCATATCATCCTAGGGCAAGTCATTTACCACGTTGGTTAGCTTCTTAACCATAATTCAATCTTGTGTGCGAAATGGTTTGATGATAAGCAACATACCTTAACATTTGAGAAAACTGTAGGCTGGATGTAGAAACCCCTGGAACCAAATCTATCCCCTCCAGTTTCAAGTGTGGCTCCACCTTCAACACCAGACCTTATGTACCTCAGTATCTTCTCAAATTGTTCTGTATCGATCTGTTCCAGTCAAGTAGGGCACATTCAATGCCAATTATTTGGTAGGTAAGTAGGACAACTATAGATTCAGAGATGTAAGCAAAAAGAATTTTCAAAATGGATACAAAGTGCAACTCTTTATTCAACACTACAATCACCATTGCAGTAGTATTTCTTATAAGAGTATTACTGATTTACCTGTGGACCTTGCTCAATACCTCCCTTGAACGGATCACCAACAACACGCTTTATAGCACGTGCCTTTGCTTTCTCTACGAATTCATCATATACTCGCTCGTGCACAAATGTGCGGGATCCAGCACAGCAGCATTGGCCCTGCAGATTGCATATTACCACGATCAACAAAATGCAGTGTTTGCTTTCATTAAAGCTCATGTATGTTTAGAAACATATGAGCGGGCAATACCTGATTAAAGAATAAAGCAAAGTGAGATAGTTCAACAGCCTGGTCAATATCAGCATCCTCACAGATAATAAAAGGAGATTTCCCTCCAAGCTCCAAAGTTACTGGCTTAAGATTGCTTCTTGCTGCTAACTCAAGAACAATCTTTCCTGTACTAGTGGATCCAGTAAAAGCAAGCTGCACCAGAGATTGCGAATGAGTTATGGTACATGCAAGTATAATCAGGAAACAGATTTCTGTGCTCTCAAATTATATCACTTTAACAATACATATTTCATATGAGATACTATGCAATTGCCCATAAGCACGCTTTTAGAGAAATTTATACTTCAAATATGTAATTGCAACAAGTCCCATCAACTGGATAAATTATCAACATTCTAAACACAATTATTAAATGACACATAACTAGAAGAAACATACTGAACTTTTGACAGTTTTTAGTTATAATTTTTAAAGTTTCTGGTTAAAATAGTAATTTACAACTAAAATTTCAACTTCATTTCTCCTGCTAGGCAGGGGAAAAAATTAACCCTCGGGCATTAAGTTTTAGGACCATGGAGACTTGGATAAAATTAGTATTATGAACATCTGAGTGGCACAGATATATTTGTATGCACTTCAGACAGTTGCAAATACCTTATCTACATCCATATGGCTAGCAAGAGCTGCACCAGCAGTTGGACCAAAACCCGAAACCACATTCAAAACGCCTTCTGGAAGTCCAGCCTGTTAGAAATGTTATTAAATCAGGGACCAAAGTGACAAATAATATGTAACCAAATATTCGATTGTCAAACTGGAGGGAGATGAATTCATGCTTATGAAATAGAACATAAAGTAGAACTTCTATGCTTCAATTTAAACAACACATATAGTTAGTCTTTAAAGCTACCTCATGAAACAGTTTAGATATATAGAGAGCAGACAGGGGTGTCTGCTCTGCTGTCTTGAGAACAACAGTGTTGCCACAAGCTAATGCTGGTCCAACCTTCCAAGCGTACATAAGAAGAGGAAAGTTCCATGGAATAATCTGACCTGCAACACCTATTGGTTCATGCAAGGTTTGAACATGATGCTGTCCATCAGCTGGAACAGTGAGACCATGAATCTTATCCGCCCAACCTGAGAAATGTTAAAAAGAATCAATCATTTTAAGTATATTACTGATAACATAATAGCACACAGGAATTAGAGTTACTGCTATGTTCATTTAGTTATTTATTTTGTTTTGCCTACCAGCATAGTATCGAAATAGACGTGCAACCATTGGCACTTCAATTTTAGCAGCCTGCTCGTATGGTTTTCCATTATCCCAAGTCTCAAGTGCAGCAAGTTCATCATTATGCTTTTCAATCAAATCAGCAAAGCGCAACATTATCCTTGACCTTTCCTAAAATATACAACAGGAAATTGTCAAATTAGAATCATGGTCAACTTGCGGAAAATAGCAGAACATATCAATCTGTAAATCAAAGAAAAGTTACATAAGCAGGCATTTTTGGCCATGGTCCTTTATCAAATGCTTTACGAGCAGCAGAAACCGCTTGATTTATATCTTCAGCATCAGCTTCAGCAACATGGGAAATAACTTCACCTGTCCTGGGGTCCAATGTTGGAAAAGTCTTCCCTGCAAGTACGAGATTCAGTAAATGCCCCATCAATGCACATCATAACAACTAAAGTTTTTGTTTTTTTCTTTTTGGTATTGGTATGAAAATTCACCTGAAGCTGCATCAACATACTGCCCATTGATCAAAAGTTTAGTATAGTTCACTGATACAGATGGAACAATTGGTTCATCAAGAGCAGCAGTAGCAGTTGCTGCCGTGCTATATCGACTTATTCCACTACCAAGTCCAGAAATCCTACCTAAAGAATGCAAGTATCCACTTGAGAAAATCTATATACATTAAATGTGACATAATACCAAATTCAATAGTAAAGACCAAAACAAAAACAACTAATAATTATAAATAGTGTGAAGGCAGTTGAATTGTGATTACTGCGTTTAGAAAAAGAGACCCCATTTTTGACTTTTTGGAAAACTTACGAACAAGAACAGAAAAATAAGTTGAAGTTAGAATGTCACTATCAACATTACGAAAACTATTTTCATCTATGGATATAAACGCAGCATTAGGATAGAACCAACAAAAGTAGGAAATTGCCAAATGGGGAGGTCCCCATTTCCACAAAAAAGGGCCCACCTGCACCATCGTGGTGGAATTCACAAAATGAAAAAAACAACCATTTCAATTCTCAAAATGATAAATGAGAGAGATGGGAATCGAAAGAAAAAAAAAAGAACAAAAGGATTTAAGAAAAAAACTAAATGAAAAGCAAGTAAAAGAGATTGAACAAGTACCATAGACAAATAACACCATCACCACCAACACCAACACCAAGAAGAAGATCATCCAAGTTTAAGAATCTTGACATTTAACATACCCAGATAAAGATTTGAGCTTTTTTTGATATCAATATTGAACAACCAAGTAATAATCCCAGGAAAAAAAAAGCATCTATTTATATGTATTAGTACTATATGGTCAAAGTTTCATTCTTTTTCCACCAAAAATAAAAGCAAACACAAAACTTGTAAAAAATTCAATAAAAGTTTTGTTCTTTATACAAATCAAAATTGAAAACTTAGTCTCTCCTCTGTTCTCATCATCAAACAGAGCAGAAGAACCAAATCATAATCTACAAACAAGTGATCAATATGCTAATAATCTGTGATTCATTGTCAAGTTCCAGTAAACAAAACCAACAAAAAAAAAGCCAAAAAAATAAATAAATCAATAAGAATACACTGCCAGATACCTCCTGAAAACAGAGCAGAAACAGAGCCTGTACTGAAGGAGCGAGAGAGCAACCAGGATATCCTTCTGCTACCCATAATAGCGCACACTTTTTCCTTTCTTTTTTTGCCCCCTTTATCTACTTTACCCTCTGTCTCTGTGCAGCGTTAGTGACTTGGTGGTGCTCTAGCCTCTACGACTCTTCGCTGGCTGCCATATCCATGTATATATATATATATAATATGTTTCTTGTCAAAATAGTTATATTTTACTTTTCCTTGTTTTATTCTTTTTATCGTTATCTTATTGGAGGAAAAATAATTATCCATTGGAGAAAATTTAACATGTACTAAATGGTAAGATAATTAATAAATATTAAATAATTAAAATTTGCATTAATTGTCTGATGTGTAATATAAAATATTTATAGTGATTTGGTTGGGGGAATTTTCCTTGATATGTATGATACTCCTATTTTGTCTAATTAAATTAGTGAAAATTTTAATGAGTTATGAATATTGATGGTTTAAAATTTAAAAAATATTTTGTATCATGTAACTTTGTAGTTTAATATGTATTTAAGATAAATTATGGACAATTAAAATATAAATTATTTAACTATTTAATGTTCATTTTAATTATATGTGTTGATTTATTATATAATATAACTATGTTATTAAAATATTATATACATTCTTAATCTAATTTTATAAAAGAATTATTATATAATTTATTAATATTAAAATTATTTGTTTTTTATCAATAAAAATATATAATTAATTTTTTTGGAGGGTTGGTTTTTTTTTTTTTTTTTTTTTTTTTTTTTTTTGTCTTCAACCAAAGTAAAGAAAAGTACACACTCTCAAGAAGTGGGAGATAAAGTAAAAAAAAGAAAGAAGAAAAGCGTGGGCTAACTCACCGCCAATGCCATACTCATGCAATTGAATTCTTCTAGATAAAAAAATATAAAAAAAAATTAAAAAAAAATAACTTTTAAATATAAAAAGAAATAGAAAAAGGCACAATAATTTAAAGAAAAAATGGACAACATCATGATTTCATCTTTTTCTTTTTCTTTTTCTTTTTTTGAAAGAGATTTCATCTTTTTATTTTATATTGTTATGTTATGTTTTTTTTCTCCCCATTGCTAATTAAGTTTATTGTCCAATTCTACAACATGTGGAGAAATTTTTATAATCGATAACTTTGAGGTATATGTATAAACCTCTTTTATTTTTTTTATTTTTTCTTCTGATTATAGAAATTAATTATTTCATGATTTACATACATAAAAATTTGAAATATAGTTTATTGCATTTTATTTTTTTTAGCAATTTTATAGTTAATATATGTATCATTGTTGTTGCCTTTTTAATTATCTTTGCTATTATTATGGCTTAATATATTTCTGATGTCTTGAATCTTGCATGTTTGTTAAGTTATTATTCAATTTGAAAAGTAATTATTTTAACATTTTAATTTCCAACAAAAATAATTTATAAATATTTCCCATTATATAAATAAATATTTAAATAATTTTATTTTAATTTATAAAAATTTTATTTAAATATTTTTAATAGTGTTAAAAATATTGATAAATTTTATTTCTAATAAGTTAAAATATTCAAATGGTCACTTTATAAATTAGAAATATAAAAGGATTAAAAAATGCTGCTAATATATTAGAATTAAAAAATAATTAATTTGATTGATATATCTCAATCAAATTCCACCATTTAAAATCAGCTTTTAAAGCTTTTCTTAATATACATTTTAGTATGCATGTGTAATTTTATGAAAAGTAAAAAAATAAAATTATATTTTTCAAATTTGTAAACAAAAACTACTTCAGAAAATAAAAAACAACATAAGCTACGTAAGGCCACTACACACCATCAAAAGGTCCAATTTTGTCATTTATTTTTTGAGAAACCAATTTTGTCATTTATTTGATTGAAAAAACAAAATGTGTAGGTGCAGATAATGTGGAAAATGCAGTGTTTTACTTTTACACCTACCATCTTATATTCTTACTACAAAAGCAACGTGGTGGAGATTTTTGCACTCCATTTATTTATAAATGTATTTTATATTTGACTTTTTAGTAGTAATTTAAATTACATAAATATGTTTACTCTTAAATGACTCTTTTATTTGGCTCATTATTATTTAAACTTCTTATATGCATTTAATTATCTTATTACTTTTTGAATTTTCAATATATATTAAATCTTAGGAAAAATTACATAAAAAATTCTAACTTTTTATAGCCCTTTCAAATTAAACACTAACCAGTTTTTTCTTACAAAAGTAACCACCAACTATAAAAATCTTACAAATAATACCATCTGTCAGTTTTAGTTAACGGACATTCACTTTTTGGTCTGTCTCAATTGAGTGAAGTCCATAATTGCTTATTGGATTGATGATTGGACAATTTAGTAATGTTTTCCAATTATTTTAAAACAAAATTATAAACTGTTAGGCTGTCCAAACAATTTTGTGATGACTGAAAAATCACAAAACCCTAAACTCCGAGTGTTCTTAGGCTGTCTAAACATTAAAAAAAATATTACTTCAAAGTAATAAGCAATTGTGGGGCTCCACTCAACTGAGGCAGACCAAAAAGTGACTGTTACATCAGCTTTCTGTAAACTAAAGCAGAGAGATGATATTATTTATAAAATTTTTATAGTTAGTGGTTACTTTTGTAAGAAAAATTTGGTTATGGTTTAATTTGAAAATGCTATAAAAAGTTGGGGTTTTTTTTATGTAATTATCCCTAAATCTTAAATACATATTTAATTTTTTTATATTACAAAAACAAAATAAAAATGAAAAACTAAATAATAGAAACATTAATTTTTACAAGTTATTAGCTAAAAAATATAGACTATTAGTTAAAATTTTAGACACGGTGGATTTCATTATTTAGTTATAAATTTTTATTGATTTTGATACAATTTTTTTATAATTATTTGAACATGTATTTTAAAATTTACTTCAATACAATAGGTTAATATTTAAAAATCTATTTATATTATATATTTAATATGTAAATCTAAATATATTATTTATTTTCAAAAAGATTAATTTTTGAATATAAAATAAATAATTGGAGAACCAAAATTGATATTAGATTATAAAAAATAAATAAGGACATATTTAATTTTTTCATAAAATAGAATTATTTCTTGAAAAATAAATATGTTTTTACAAAGTAAAATAATTGAAAGAGTAAAAAATTTTATAAAAAGTGTGATTAAATAGAATATTTTGAATCTTTTAATTATTAAGTAGCTATTTTAAATAGAAAGTAATTAGGTAATATAAATTAAAAAAAAGTGAAAAATTTAAAAAAATTTAAACAAATAATTTATAAAAAAAATAAAAAAGTTAAATACAAACAGATAATTTATCAAAAAAATAAAAATTTTATTGATAAATTATCTGTTTGAATTTTTTGTTATTTTTTAAAATTCAAATGACATAATTATTATCTATTTGTAATAGCTTTTTAATAATTAAAATATTTAAAATATCTTATTTAATTGCACTTTTTATAAATTTTTAACTTATAAAATTATTTTACTTTGTAAAAATGTATTAATTTTTTGTAAAGAATTTTATTTTATGACCTTATATAATTATCAAACTCATTCATATAAATATATAATATTTATTTCTGTTTTATAATCTAATATAAATATAATCGCTTATCTAATTATTTATTTAATATTCTAAAAATTAATTTTTTTGAAAATAAATTATATATTTAAATTTATACATTAAGTATAAAATATAAATAAATTTTTGAATATTAATTTGTTGTATTAAAGTAAAATTTAAAATACATATCCAAATAATTAAAAAACATATTAAATTTTATAACTAATAATGAAATGTACTATGCCTAAGATTGTAAAAAAGAATTTATATTTTTTAGATAATAACTGACAAATATTTTCTCAAAAAAAAAAACTTACAAATATTAATGATTTTTTATTTTTTATATTTTTTTATTTTTAATATAAAAATTTAAATATATATTTAAGACTCAATATATATTACACATTCAAAAAAATAAATAATTCATAAGATAATTAAAAAAATATATAAAAAGTTAAAATATTGCATTAGCTAATACAATAATCATTTAAGAATAAAGATAGTCATGTCATTAAAATTAATAAAATGTCAAATATGAAGTGCATTTATAAACAAGTGGAGTGCAAAAATCTCCACCCACTCTAATTCTATGTATTTTGACAAAATTTGAAATATTATTTTACTATTTTTTGTTCGGAAAAAATTTGCAATTAAATGCTAAATTCTATTTTCTAAACTTTTTAAATAATTTTGTAAAAAAATTCGTCTAATTTTCTACAATTTAAAAGAACATGTGTGTTTAAAAATTTTATAATGTATTTACATATATAAATGCTGAAATTAAATTAAATTAAATTTTTTTCATTTAACATTTTTATAAAAACGTAAAATTAAAATTAAAATGAATTTTTATTTTTATAAAAATTACTTAATTTATTCATAGTTTTTATTTTGTTAATGTTTTAAAATAATTCAATAAGATATATACTAATTTTTTCAATAAATTTTACATTTTCCTGCATAATTTTGCAATCAAACTCCAACTGGGGATTTTCAACGGTCAATATCATTAGAGCAGATTTTTATTTTATTTTTTTTTACGAGCAATATCATTAGAGAAGATTTGGTGCATTAAATTTTATGACTTTGTCCAAATCCAGGAAGTCAGGACCTATTTATTTAGTGGCTAGGAGCCTAGGATGGTATAAATAAAATATTCTCTCCATTTTACCAAATATTTTTTCATATTTTAATTATTTTTCAAAAAATAATAAAATATATATATATTTTTTTTATCAATTTTATCAGAACGCATTAACTTATATAGTTATATAGTTAACTAACGAAATACTATTTTAAATATTTTAATAAAAAATAATTAAGTCATTGCGGATATAACTTTCTTTAATGTGTACAAATCTGAATTTTAAACAACATGTATTTTAAATAAACGAATAATTAAATTTTAATATAAAAATGCTATTATCATTTCGTCGAGTTGCAAATTAAAATAGTTATGTCAACGCAATTAAAGAATAACGACAAATAATTTTATAATATAAATAAGAGTTTTTGTTAGTACTTTTTAATTGTAATTTTATTTATATTATTTGTTCGTTAAGATATATTTTTATTTTTTTAATAAACGAATGATTTTTTTTTTTTAATAAATGAATGATTCTTTTTTTTAAAAAAAAATAGTACTTGGTCATTACAAATAAATAAAATAAGATAAAAAAATATATCACAATAATTAATTTATATGAAAACATTAGGTTATAATATCACATCTATATATATATATAAAGCTGAACATCTAATTTCACTGTTCTGGAACAGTGTATTAAAGTGCCTCTGATTTCGTTTTATTTACAATTGAACCACTAATTTTTCCAGCCTACTTCAGTGCGCAGTAGCCCGTAAACAAAACGGCGCCGTTTAAAGTGAAAGACGCTTATATCCTTAGATTGATCCAAACAGTGCCGTCTCTTTTGGGTAATGCTGTCATTTTGTTTATTAGGTTAAGTAAAGACCTAATTATGTTGTTGCTTTCTTCATTCATAGCCGCCCCTCCTTCCTCTTATTCTCCAACTCCTTTTCTCTTCTCTTATTAACTTTTCAATATTTCTAACTCTGAAGCAAAAGAGAGAATGGATGTGGGAGTGACATTGAGCCCTACTTTCTTGGTGAGAACTGGTGGTGAACGAAGGAAGAACCTTTTATTATATATAATATAAAAAATAGAAACCCCAGTTCTCCATTTTTTTCTTAGATTATGCGATAAACACAACATGGCATGGCTTGGTACCATTTCTCTTCTCCATGGTAATTTCTATATATATTTTTATTTTAATATAAATTGTTGATTTTAAATTTGTTATTTGGTGTTTTTTGCATGATCTGGCATGATCTAAGCTTTGCCTCACAGAATTTGTGTGTGTGTTGTTTTGATTTTTTCAAATTTTTTTGATTGGCTGGTGATGTCTTCCAAACAGATCTTGAAGGAGTTCAAGGATTTCTAGAATTTATGGCTGCGGATTTTTCCGCATGGTCTTTGCCGTCGGCACCATGTATTTTGCGATGTTGTTCATCAGCTGGAACCTAAACAATTCAGCACAAAAGTAAGAATCCAACACTCTGGCGTTATTCAGTTGCTCTTCTAAACATTGAATTTTCCATGTGTATGTACTTGGTAACTCACTTTGTGTAGCACCCTCCAGGTACCACATACAAGTGTTCCAATAACATAACAACATGTGGCATAAATTTTTTTTTTTTATCAAAGGAGATATACATTTATATTAAAAACTCTTATTTAATACATAGTGTACTTTAGTGTACGTATATAAGTTTTATCAAAATAAATACATTGCTTAAAAACAAAATGTTTGAATGTGATCATGATGGTGATCATGAGGATGGAGATGTTGACACCAAGCTTGCCTTTTGACCCATCTGAGCTCACAAGAAGCACTCCCTAAGCTTCTATCAACAAGCCTCAACTAGGCTATCTGTTAAACCTGAAAATCACAATTTGCAAAGGAATGAACTTGCGACTCAATAAGCAATTATTAAGATAAGCGTACCTGTAGTTATTCTCAAGAACTAATTAAATAAAAAAATATAATAAAACAACTAAAAGTGAACTACACGGCCGTGCATCAACCCATATAGTTTACTGATTTAAAACCTTCGTCGGGACACAACATCCTGTAAAGATTCAATAGCAAAGAGATGATAGAATATGATTGCCAACATTATAAACTCATTCCAAGAATTATAGCATAGTCTTTCAAACCTCTACCAAGTCTCCAAACAATTACCATATAGTCCCATAACCAATGGCACTGCATAA
>CATIWO010145148.1:0-12516 GCA_949673435.1 Macaranga tanarius | reverse complement strand
GTAGCCTTTCTCCTCAATTTGGATTTCTGTGGGGAGCTCTCCATTTCTTTTATTCTCCTCTTTAAGGCTCCCTGTTTTTGGAGTTTCCTTTTTTGCATTCTGGTAAGAGGATGAGGGAACCTCTTATGTTGGACCCTGTACTATTGATTCCTTAGGGGCATCTTTAGGGGAACCACAAATTTCAGAGCTCTCCTTTGGATCCCCTTCTCTATTGGTGGCAAAGCTCTTTTAGCTCCTGCATTTGATGATCCCTCTCCCATTTCTAGCTTTCTGACCCACACATTTTTTAACACTATTCTAGGTCTCCTTTCCATCTCCTCACGGATCCTCCTCATTTGATTGATAAGTGAACCAAGATCAAAGACTGCAGTGCTCACATTAGCCACTAGAGGGAAGGGATTTTCATCTACCAATATGGTCTCCTTCTTCTCAGGAAATTTTACGATTTCCTTATTAATTATGTCCTGTACCACATTTCTCACGGCTTCCTTGTCTACTGGGGCTTGGTTTCTGGAAGTGTAGTGTTGGGGGAACTGTGGGATCCCTCTAGTCCCTCCTACTGCCATGCCCCCCGAGTTTCCCTACAAATTACTATTATAATCATACAGGTTAAGATGCACAGTAGAGTTAGTGTTAGCATAAATATGGTAAGGGAGTGATGGCCTGCCGTTAAAGCGGCCATTCTGATTAACCTTAGGCGTTGTAGGAACTTCCTCCCTTATGTGTGGATGTGTGTATTTTTCTTTATCCTCTAAATTGATATGGACTGGGCGGTGAGAATCACCTGCCTCTTGTGATCCAGAGGATTGCCCTCCAAATTCTTCAGGCTGTTTGTTAGCCTTAGATGGAGCCTCAGTAACCGCATTCTTGGAGCCATGTTGACCCACACTAGTAATCGGTTGAAGATGATGATATAGTTTGTAGGAGACCACTTTCTGACTTTCCTCTATAGTTTTGGCCATGGAGTCTAGGAATTTAGACTGCATCTCTGCTAACTTGAGTTGTGCCTGCTTCTGCTCTTTAAGGAAATCCTCCAGAATCTTTTTAAAAACATTAGAACCCTCTGTTTCAATTTCTTTCCTAACAATAGGAACTGTTGAGATTTGAGCATTTTCTGTAACTTGGTATTGAATGTGCTTTTTAAATTTCTCCACCAAGTGGAGAACTAGACCTTCTGGCCCTACTGCAGTAGGCGCCTCCTCCTGATCCTGAGATCCGGTACTGTCTTTTTCCATAAAACTCCTGGTTCTTGGCATTTCAGTAGAGTCCCACCGAGCGTGCCAAAAATATGTTGCTCTCTGGCCCTTGCAATTGAATTTTTGAGCGTGCCAGGTATGTGAGGTACACCAACCTAAGGATCTGACCTCTATCAGAGACTTTCAGTGTAAGCTAAGGGACCTAAGCCTACTGGGTTCTTAAACCAACTGTAAATTGAAGAATAGTTGGGTTTAATACTGATGAATAACAAGAACGTAAAATGAAAATTGAAATTTAAAGAAAATGATAAAAGAAACATAGGGGATCTGTAAGAAAATCTAAGGGCTTCATTGGAAATCAAAAGAAATTCAACTATTAACAGAGTGTTTGATTGCTGAGAATAATAATAAGATAACGAAAATTAGAAACGAAAAAGAAAAGCTAAATTGGAATTGTGCAGAGTTGATTTGTTGTCTGGTTTGATTTGGATTTTGCTGTCTATCTTTTTCTTCCAGGAGAGTCTTTTATCCACGAAGCTGATAACTTCCCTTTTTCAGAAACTGCTCTCTTCCACTACTTCACGTCCCTTGTATTTGAAATTCAAACATCTTATCTCTTTCTGACAGTTTCCTCAGATAACCAACATGTGCAATTAATTAATTAATTAATTTGGGTTATAGGCTTATAAATTGGGTGGGCTTTATTATTTTTAAATATTGGTCCAAACACCAATAAATATAAATATCTAATTTATTTATTTTTTCTTGAAATTTTTGAATCTTCATTTGTGAGGTTTTTAATCCTTTATGGGATTTTGGTGGTTATACTTTATAAAGTTTGTAATTATGTTCATTATGAAAATTTTGTTCAATAATTATGCGGTCGGACTTATCAAAAATTATTAAGTCAATTTATGGATAATCAAGGTCATTGAGTAGAAAATAAAAATTGTCGAATGAATCGTCGAATTGTAAATCAAAATAGTTATATTAACGCAGTTGAAAAATAGTGATAAACAGCTTCACATTTTAAGTGAGAATTTATTTCAATAATTTTTTTTATTATACTTTATTTATATTATATGTTCATCAAGATATATTTTTTTTTATCTTAAATCAATGGAAGATTCATATTTTTTCTAAAAAAAAATGTTAAATGATCATTAAAAGTGTAATTTATTTTTTAATATAATTTGATATATTTCTTATAATATATTTTTTAGTTATGTAAATTATATACAGATAATATATAGTAATAAAAAAATAATGTATTATATTTAATTTAATTTGTGTATAAAATTATTAAAAACTATTTGAAAAATTAGTTTCAAAATATAAATCTTATTAAATAAAATTTTTATAGATATAAATATTACAATTATTTAATTGGTAAATAAAAATTTAAATAATATTTGTTTTATTATAAATTATAAAAATTAATTTTATGCATTTAATTGAAAAAAGTATTCGTTATTAGTTATATTTAATAAGAGTAATATAGTTCAAATAAAAAATAAATTAAAATCAGCTACTAATTAATGGAAAAAATTCCGAAATAAAGCTGATTAAATTTGTAATTGTTTTGTTTTGAATAAAAATAACTTATTTAAAAATTTTACTAGATCCCTATAATTTAGTTGTTCAATAAAATCTTTACCAGCTAACTAAATCGATTGAACTAAATATGTTTTTAATTTAATTTTTTTAAAATAGACAAATAAATTAGCAATTATGATCAAATGTTTTACAACATAACAATAATTATCACTATTATTAAACTGCAATATGAAATAAAGAAATAAAATTAATTGAAAAAAATATTCCATTACGAAAAAGGAACAAACTGCCAAATTAACTAATAAGTGACAAATGCATTGCAACGGAATGTGAATATGTGATGGCTGAAAAAAAGATAATCTAGATTACGGTGTCACAAGGGCAGCTGTCAATTTATCATGCCAGTTATAAAATGATGTGCGAGTGTCAATTTATATCGTGATCTCTTTTATTTTACTTTCATTATTTGAAATGTAACTCAATAACATTTAGATTTTCATTTTACTTATTAGGTTAGAGTTTGTATAATTTAAACAAATAGTTGAATCTTTGTTTCACCATACTCCCATGAAGTATATAAGACTTTCTTAACGGTTTCTTTTTCAAAATTAAGGTTAGATTTGAGACTGTTTAAATAGTTTCATGTTAACTATTAAGGAGTTTTTCTATTCTCTTTTTACTTAATTATACACACAATTTTCTTTTATATATTAGTTTTTTTTTTTAAAAAAAATTGAGTATTAACAATGTGCTTATTTAGATTTAAACTTGGCATAAAAATTTATAATGATACAAGTAGCAATTTAATTTGAAACTTCGTTTGAAAATTTCTAGAGACACAAGTAGGTAGATTTTTAGATTTTTTTTTTGGATTTTACGTTGGGTTAATCTATTGGACTTAAACTATCATGTAAGTCATCTTTAATAAAAATGATATTCATTATGCTTTAGTACAAAAAAATTGAAGAATAATTATTATAATAACACTATTTTGATGTGAATTTTAAAAATAAAAATCCAATTATAGTCATCAAATAAATTGAAAACTTAAATCTTGTACGATGGGCTTCGGTTTTGATTAGTAAAAACTCAAGTATTGACCACTTCACAGAGCCCAAAATACACTCCTCTAACTAAACATGAGGATGGTGTACAGAACACGAGTTATAATCAATTTACTATTATTCAAATGATAATTTGTTACTAATATTAAGATATCAAATATGAACAAAAATTTAATATCGAAAAACCTTGTATGGTGAAGAATTTTCAGTTAAATATAGTGTTTGGTCTGATTTTTTTTTTTTTTTGAAATTTATTATATATTTTCTCACACTCCAAAGTCCAACATCTTTGTATCGGACACTTTTTTTACTTCCGAAATACTGATATTTAAAATTTATAAATTTTAATGTGATTGTTTATATTATAAATTTTACTCGTTGTGTCATTCAAATGAGAACAACCCTTACGAATTAATTCAAATAATTATTGATACCTTCTCTTTTTTGTTTATACAATTTTTTAATAATTATAATTACTAATTTTAATAATTATTGGCACATATTTATTTTTTCAAATTATTAATATTACAATTTATGATTATTTAATGTGATTTCATATATTATAATTCTTACTTAATATATCATTTAAATGAGAACAATCTTTACGAACTGATTCCAATAATTATTGATATCTTCTCTTTTTCGATTACACCATTTTGATATATTTAAAATAACTTAAATCAAACTTGGCTCATTTTATTTTATCTGTTTTAAACCTAAGTTCTTAAGGTGGTGTCATCAGTGCTTGGCCGCTAAGCCAAGCTTCATCGACAGCTTGGCTCATTTTTTTTATTAGTGAAATCGTATTGATGGTTGATTTTTTTATAAAAAAATATTAGTCAAGGCAAGTGCTATGCAAAGAAATGCGTAAGGGCATCCTTACCGTATCAATTCTCAGAGATAATATGCCTCTGGTTAGGGAAAAATATCTCATTTTTCCCGTGCATATTGAAAATTTGAAATATCCCAATCGCTCAAACGACTGGAGCCCACATGCTACACGGTTACACCTAGAAGCATTTATAGATGATTCTTATATATATTCAATAATATATATTCTAAATATTTTATGATATATTATGAAAAATAATATATATGTATATTAAACATTTAATTACTAAATATAATATTTTTACAGAAAAATAAAAAATTTTGAAACATTAATTAAAGTTGTTAAATAATGTTATATTTGATGTTTGGAATTCTATTTAGTATGTTAACACGTAAAATTAAAAAATCTCTTTAATTCGTATATTTTATGATAAAAATTTATGGAAGAGAAGAAAAGTCTCTGTTATTTATTTGACACATAAATAATACGAATAATAATTTATAGTAAACTCTTTCAATCTAAAAATTGAAATTAATGCTGTCAAACAATTATAGCAAGTAATAGATAATTCGTTTTGATATTATCAATTAAAAAAATTATAATTAAAAAAATTAAACACCAATTAAGGTTAAGCATGATTAGATAACCCCAACTCCAAGAGTTGTAAAGAAACCATACCAACCAATACCATAGTTAACGTGTGAGATAAGACTTAAACCAAAAAGCGATGTGTTCAATAAATTAAAAAGACGAAGACTGACACTTGTAATTAATGTATCATAATCATTATTTATTTAAAAATTAATAATTACACACATTTTGTTAATTAATAAAATAATAGCCCTGATAATTAGGGAAATATTTTAATTGATCTATTTTAAAATAATTTCTACACAAAATTTATCGTTTTGTGTGATTTCCGGGCAGCCCCAGCCCAAGAGCTTTATGTTATATACTAGAGAAAGACTCTGCCCGAAACCTGACTGAGAAATTACGGGCAGCCACTCAGTCAGTCACCCAAACACACCAGTACTCTCTCTCTCTAGCTCTTGATATTTTTTTTTACTTATATCTTGATAATCTCTGTGTCTCTACGATCAAGATCCAACGGTCCAAAATGAATACAGCATCATACGCTTGTTTCTCCATGTTTTAGAGCTTCAACCCTCCAGATCTGCTCTACTTGTGTTCAGATCTTCGTTTTTGGTAAGTTTTTGCTCTCTTTTTCGCTCTCGTTCTGCTTCCAACTCTCTGTTTCTAGCGCTTTCTCTGCTTCCTCTGCTTTGTTTCGAGTTTCCTTTTCGCTTCTTCTTCTGCTTTAGCGATTTTCATCGCTTCGTGTCCGGTTTTTGGTGGAATTTGGGTTCCTTTTGCTTCAATTTCTCTGTTCTCTGCTTGTTAAGCGAGGATTTGCTTGAATTTGAAGGAAAAAGAGTTCAATTCCGACGTTTTTGATGGATTTTAGCAGCGATTTTTATTCTTTTAAGCAGAATTTTTACTTCTTTTGGTGAAATTTTAGAGTCCAAACCTTTCTATTTTTAGCTTCAAATTCATTGTTACGTTTATCACCGGCGAGTTTTCTCGTCACTGAAAGTGTGTTTTTGTTTTTATTCTCTTAAAAGAGCTTTTTTCTCTGTTATTATTATTATTTTTTCATATTAATCCAACGGCAGAATCAGGTCTTTGAGTAGATCTAACGGTGATTAATTAATAAATTCATTATCCTATTTTTGCAGGTTTTATTGTTGTTATTATTATCTTTCTTTTCTTTTTGACGCACACAAATGGAGACTAAGTACGGCCCAGTGACAGTTACGCTAGGTAACGGTACGCTAGCGTGCGCCGGTGAAGCAGTAGCAAGTATGCTTGTTTTTGCTTTGGTCAAATCTCAGCTTTTAGCTCAGGTTAGTTACCAAAAAGATTTTACGCTAAAATGCGCTTTTTCTCCATTTCTTTTTGATTTTATTCTCTCTTTCTCTCTTTTTTAAGCATGGTCTGCTTTTTTCTGTAAAATTTATTTATTTTATAATTAAAAATTTTGTTGTTTCAATTTTTTTCTTGGTCTGCTTCAGTATGCCCTTTTTGCTAATATGCGCTGGTGTTTTTTTTCCTATTCTCATTAGAGGTGTGAGTTGTGCTAATGTGCACAATAGGGTTAGTTTAAGGTTAGAGTGCGCCGGATGTAGAAGGAACATTTAACCATAGTTTATAGTACAGGGTTAAGTCCCCATGTGTAGCTGGTTGAGATAATAATGATATAATATTTAATATGTTAGGTTTTTTTTTTTTTTTTTTTTTTTTTTTTTTTGTCGTTTTTGGTAATTATAGATGAAGAAAAGGTCTAAGTCAAACATAAATATATCTCATAGTTTTTGCTTATCATCTCGAGGTTTGGTTGAGAATATTCTTTGCTTGATCCTTCATGGTTAATTAGTGTGATTACGTCATTTTTCAACTTTTTTTTGAGAATTAAAAAAAAAAGTTTTTGTAGGGAGACATTTCTGTTTTAATTCGGATCGAACTGAATTAACGAAAAAAAAAAATTTTGTTGATTAGTGTAATCAATAATTCAATACGGTTGCTCGAAATTAACTCGAAAAGAATAATTGAAATTAACCTTATATCAATTCCCAAATCAATTCGAGAAAAAAATAATAAAATTATTTTGTATTTTGTGTTTTGGATTTTTCTTTGTTCTGCGCTTGTTCCTGTTCAGATATTTTGACTCGTGGGATTTTGGTTTGGACTTTATAGTATGTCAACTACTGTTCAATATTTGTATTATATTATTTAGTGTGTTAGGTGAATTGGTTGGATTTAAACCTACCTGCTTAAATTTGAAATCTACAAATGCTTTTTTCCCCTCATTTACAAAAAATGTAGCAATTAAATTTCCATATCTTAGCATTGCTCTAAGATTGAAGGCTCCACTTATTTAAGTAATTATAGAACTAACCATCTATGTGTAAAATGATGTATTTGGGTATTTTGTAGTAGGTTGTTACAACTACTTTTTAAGTTGTTACAACTACTTTTTAAGTTGTTACAACTACTTTTGTGCAAATACTGTAAGCTTGCTTATTTTCCTATTAAAATATTGTTTACTTACCAAAAACTTTGTTTTCTGTGGGTGGTAAATGTAACCATTCAGACTTTAGGAATGGCTTTTGTATGTTAAGAATTACTGCTAGCATGGTCGTTTTAATTTAACTTGAAGATCTTGTCACGAGCACCTCTAACTTATTCATTGGAAAGGGGGATAAAAGAAAGATGCCAAAGCTGAATGATATGCACTAAAGTGGGCTCGGGCATGTTTTTCTTCTGTAAACAGAACTGTATTTCCTTTTCCTATTGTGGTGGCAGCATATTCCCTTTGCACAAATGCAATGCCACCCCTTACCTTTTGAAAATTAAGGAACAACGAATCCAGCCCTCTTTTCCTTAGCTAAGATTGTTTACGGCCCCAGAGGCTCAAAGTTGTTGGCTTTTGACATATTCTCAAATATGATAGTTTATTCCCTAAATTTATTACTTATTTTTGGACTTTTGGTAAATTTCCTTTGGCATGATGGAGAATTCTGATCACTTGAAAGCTTCAAGTACCTTTTGAATCACAATCTTGGCACACACACTTGTGAAGCTTCGTGGCGTGGGCAAAACAGTGCCCTAAACTAAAACAGGCACCAGTGGAATGATACGATCCTGTAGAACAGTTTCTCAGATGTTCAATGCAAGCTAACAGTGACCAAAAGAAGGCGTAATATGTATTTTTTAAAATTTATGGACAAATATTTTATCAATTTATGTTGACAGTAGTTAAATTTAAGGGCTAATTCATAATATTTTAGTTAGTGTTAATTTATCAAGTAATAAATGATTGAGGGATAGACCAAGGTTTAGTTGGGATTTGTTAGATGGATTATTGTTAAAGAAGAGATCTGCGGGGTTTGACTGAAACTACTTGATTCTTTTGTCTTTCTTTATATGTAAGGTCTCCTCCAAAAATTGATGCATGTGCATGAAGTCTTAGGTATATGCCACTTGTGGTGCATGCTTGCTACACACTTAATTCAACTATATGTAATAGCGGTTGCCGTAACGTGCTGTATGTATTCGTATTGTTTAATGCGATGCTTGACATGCTATAGAATGCACTTCATAAAATTGGTTTCAGGATTCCATTGAATTGTTGCTGACAAGCAAACCCAGAATGAAAGGAGATGTGCATGGCCAGGTCAAACCAGCTGATGCAGGTGAAGATGACGACGGTGGAGATGACGATGAAGGGGATGGTGGATCTGGAGAGGAAGGTGAGGAAGAATTATCATCTGACGATGGAGCGGGCCATGGTAACAACCCTAACAACAATAAAAGCAATGCAAAGAAGGGTCCTGATGGTGATGCAGGTGGGGCTGAAGAGAATGGAGAAGAGGAAGATGATGACAATGAAGATGGTGATGAACAAGAGGATGACGACGACGACGATGACGATGATGACGACGATGATGATGATGATGACGACGGTGGGGAAGACGAAGAGGAAGATGTCGAGGAGATAGACAATGAAGAAGACGAGGAGGATGAAGAAGAGGAAGCCCTCCAGCCTCCAAAGAAGAGGAAGAAGTGAAGTAGGGTGGTGGGATAGGTAGAGAGGCTCCTCACAGTATACTATTTCTAAAAGACTTGTTATCTAACTTTATGGATGTACTTAGATTATGAGGCGGCCCTGTGTTTAGGATGATATTATTATGCATAATTGTCTTATTTTCGTTGCATGATTTAGAGTACTCTTAAGAACTGTGAGATGCGGAAATGATTATTTCGAGAAAAATGTGATGATTATGATCTTAGCAACATTTAGACTTGCTTTGTTTACTTGTAGAGTCAATCATGAGCAACCTGTTTTCTCAAGTTTTTTTTTCTTTTAACTTTCTTTTAGAGGGCTGTTGTTGATGGACCTTATTTATTTGTAGAATTATCAGCAATCTGTGTTCTTATTTTTGGAGGGTGTTGTTGATAGATTTGAAGGCAATTTTGGTTCTTACAAAAAATTGCTGTTACTCTTTTCGTGATGAATATTGGATGAATGGAGATATTAGAGTGTCATGTAGGGAAAATAATAACAATGCTTGAGCCTAACAAACCCTGTCCATTTTCGGCCTTTGTACGGTTAGGCGCAGGTCCAGATCCATCAACAGGCCCACTTCCCCAATTAAGGGATTAATGTTGACAATCTTAATAATTTTAGCCTTGTTGGGAGTTTTTTTTTTAAACCAAAAAGGGAAAAGAATATAAAAAATGCGATTAATTTTTTTCTTTCAAAACTAACTTTTCAAAAAAAAAAAAAATTAAAAATTTTTTCTTTCAAAACTAAGTTTTCCACAAAAAATAAAAAATACGATATTCGGGCAAAAAAATTTCAAAATTATGATATTCTCTAAATACAATAAGGAAGCAAATACAAATCTCAAATTAAGAATACAAATGAAAAATGACTACTAATTATTTATTTTATGCACACCACTACTAGTAAATTTTAATAACATATAATCTCCAATACTTCTGAAAAAACTAAATACAAGATAATATCTAAAACATATATTTCACTTTTAAAAATTTTAACCAGCTCATTTATTTAAAATTTTGTAATATTTAAAGAAAAAATAGAGTTATAAAAAAAATCAAAATAACTAAAAAATACCAGAAAATAATCTAAAAATAACTTGAGAACAATCTAAGAACAACCAAAAACTCAAAAAGCAACCAAACACCATTAAAACAACCTCGGAACAACCTTAGAACAACTTGAAAATAATCTCAGAATAATCTAAGAACAACCAAAAACTTAAAAACAACCAAAACAACCTCAAAACAACTCAGAATAACCCTTCAACAACCAAAAAAAATATCACAACATACACCTACCAAATTAACGAGAAACAATGAATTAAAAAAATCTATTAATATCTATGACACTATAAACATAAATCCAAAAACAAAATGAGAAAAAGATAGAATACAAGAATCACCAAGTGCCAATAATAATAATAATAAAAATTAATTTATCAAATCAATAAAAACTCATAAATTGGTAAAAATTTATCAATACCCATAGGCCATAGCACAAAAAATACAAATTCAAAAATAAAATCAGAAAAAAAAAGAAAAAAAAGGAGGAAGAAGAAGAAGAAGAAGGTGATTAATAATAATAATAAGAAGAAATATTTCGTTTGAGTTTTTTTGTTGTTGTAAATCCATTATTAGTGATGGATCAAAGAGAATGATGAAAAAATTGATGGATTTTAGAAGAAATCATGAAGAGAAAAAAAGGAGAAGAAGAAAACCATATAAATAAAAAGAAAAAATAGGAAACACCATAAAATTGAAACACACGCAAAATTAACCCCCTAAACTATCATCCAAGGTACAATTAACCCCAAAATTAACTTTTTGGGCTATTTCACCTATATAAATCCCAATTTTGGCAATTTACCTCAAATTTAAGAGTGAAGATCACATCCTTATTAGAGCAAGTGAACTATTAAATAATAATAAAAAATATTTCTTCTCTTTCCTCTTAAAAAATTATCACTACTCAGTATCACTTATGCATCACAACAGAAAAACAAATTATTGGTTAACATCATCACCGTCATCATCCAACACCACATCATAGTTAACTCCATTGTCACCCGAATTAACACCTCCACCTATATCATCATCACCATCAAATATCAATATCGTTGAATTTAACATCACTATCGCTCCACACCACCACCAATAAAATCTAACACAAAAAACACATAATAAAATTAAGCCATTAATTTAAAGGATAAGTATAATTTTGTACCATATGGTTTCGTCTTTTGACAAAACTAGTCGTATACTTCTTTTTCGACATTTAAATACCCTGTGTTTCTGTAGGCGGCAATGTTTAGCGCGCACCTAAGTGTTTGGCGACTACAACACTGTCCAGGCTTAAAGCCCGCTAAAAATACAATCACGAGCCTTCTAGGCCTAGATTGGAGAATGGAGTCACCACCTGGATGAAATCCGAGATACTTATACAACAACTAGATCCCATGGAGGAAGCCCAGTAGCTGTCCTTAGAAATTGGGTCAGAAACTGGGTATGGGCCTTTGAAATACCCACCCGACCTTTCGATCGGCCTCCCTTTATGTTTCGTATTTTATTATTTTTAACCAGTTAATTATTTCTTTATTAACATGCAAATTGCAATTTTCTCCAAACAATTCTCAATTTTACAGTTTAGTCCATCCTTTTAATTAGTTCATTTTTGCATGCAATTATTTTGGTTCATCACAACACATCCATACATCACATTCATCCACAATTAATAACGAATAAAACAATAAAAATAAATAAATAAAATGTGCATGCAAAGAAAAGAGGGAGAAGAAATAATTACAACTTTCCGCACACAATAAAAATAAAACTAGAACATAAATAAAATTAATTTCTGAACTGAATATAGCAACCCATAAGGGTACTAGTTTATATGTCTGCAATGAATTATTAAATAGTTTTCCCAAAAAAATCTACAAGAAAATAAAAAAAAGGTTAGTATGTAATGAAATATAAATGAACATAATTGAAAGAATATATTAATATGATCAATTAGAGAAATTAAAAGGAATACAAGAACCAGTATGCTAATTAAACTGATATAGGTCACATCGAATGAAATTTACATGTAACAGACTTTTAGCTAGCACTTAAAATGCAATTGCAATCAAAAGGAAAATGAATCAACTTATACACATCAAAATTTGCCAAACCTGGAGACTGCCCAGACCATGCAAAGGCGGCGCCTCATCGCTAAGGCACCACCCCACCACAGTGAGGC
>CATIWO010145077.1:0-18598 GCA_949673435.1 Macaranga tanarius | reverse complement strand
TTATGAGTGTTATAATAACTTCATTTTCTATTTTTCTTAATAGATTATTTTTTTAATTTCATATTACATGTGTTATGTGGTTTTATAATAGGTTTTGAAATTTTCAATTATTTAAGTATATATATATATATATATATATATATATTTATTTATTTATTTATTTATTTATTAAATATTAATTTCAAATATATAAACTAAAAATTAAAGTATATAATTTTAGTGAAAACTTTATGGATTGAAATTGTAATGTTAGTGTTATGAGTGTTATAATAACTTCATTTTCTATTTTTCTTAATAGATTATTTTTTTAATTTCATATTACATGTGTTATTTGGTTTTGTAATAGGTTTTGAAATTTTCAATTGTATAAGTATGAATTTCTTAATAGATTTTTTTAAAAAAAATTTCATATTACATGTGTTATGTGGTTTTATAATAGGTTTTGGAATTTTCAATTGTTTAAGTATGAATTTTTAGATAATGAATAATACTATAATTTTCAAATTTTAGTTTCGCTCCGGACTAACTTAAATTCTCCATTTGTTCCGAATCTCCATTCCGTATTGCTCCGATTTTTCAGAATAATTTGGAGTGGAGATTTAAATTTTTGAGACCGGGTCCAGAGAATTAATTTTTGAATTTTCCAATGTTCAGATCTAATTCATAGAATTTGCATTCTCCGTATTAAAATATAAATATTAAAATAAAACTTTAAAAATAAAATTTATAGAAAAGATAGTACAATTTATTAGATATAATATATTTAATATAATGTAATAAAAAATATATATATTTATGTGTGTGTGTTATTTGGTTTTATAATAGGTTTTGAAATTTTCAATTGTTTAAGTGTATATATATATATATATATATATAAATTTATTAAATATTAATTTCAAATATATAAACTAAAAATTTAACTATATAATTTTAGTGAAAACTTTATGGATTGAAATTGGAATGTTAGTGTTATGAGTGTTATAATAACTTCATTTTCTATTTTTCTTAATAGATTTTTTTTTTAATTTCATATTACATGTGTTATTTGGTTTTGTAATAGGTTTTGAAATTTTCAATTGTTTAAGTATGAATTTCTTAATAGATTTTTTTTTTTAAAATTTCATATTACATGTGTTATGTGGTTTTATAATAGGTTTTGGAATTTTCAATTGTTTAAGTATGAATTTTTAGATAATGAATAATACTATAATTTTTGAATTTTAGTTTCGCTCCGAACTAACTGGAATTCTCCATTTGTTCCGAATCTCCATTCCGAATTGCTCCGATTTTTCAGAACAATTTCGAGTGGAGATTTAAATTTTTGAAACCGGGTCCAAAGAATTAATTTTTGAATTCTCCAATATTCAGATCTAGTTCATAGAATTTGCATTCTCCGGACTGCTCCGATCCATGATCAGCCCTAAATATACTATAATCTTTAGGCTATCAAACTAAAAGGGATTGAGATCCTCTCATATTCTATATAAACATAACCATCATATTTAGGATTTCAATCTTTAAGTTTACATCCAACGATTGATATTTACTAAAAAAAAAAATTTAAATTAGAAAACATAAGTAGTTATTTATTAAATAATATAATCTGAACCATTGATTTTGGATTCAATGGTTGAAATTGTATAAATATAACTTATTATGTTAATTAAAACATGACCTATCATTCTTTTTCTAAAAAAGAAATGAATGATGTTTTTTTTTTTTTTTTTTGAAATATTGAAGAAATAGGAGAAATTTTACCTTTCTTCCTATAAATTGGAACTTGGAAGGACAGATGCAAACTCATAAAAAGAATTTATTAATGCTATTGGAAAATCAAAAGTTTTGGCCTAGAATATCTAATTTTTTCTTTTTGTTTGAGGAATTTAAAAACTTGTCCACTAATAAATTAAATAAAAATGTTGCATTTTATGATTTCATTTGTTTTCTCATGATACCTTTAGGAAGGCCCTTACGGAAAAATTTTAAAATGGTCAACTCAACAGTAACAGTTAGAATAAAAATAATTAAAAAATAATAAAAATAAAAAAATAAAAATTTAGTTATAAAAATTATTCCTTTAAAACGGGGACATAGCAAGTTGACTAATTTTCTATTATATTTTTAGTTTTTATTATTTTAATTAAATATTAAATTTTGATTAATTTAACATTTTAATTGTACATGATGAGTTGGTATTCAGAATTACTTATAACTTCTCCTATGTAGTACAAATATGGAAAATGAAGAAACTAAAAATGAAAAAGTGGACATGAGAAAATGACATTCTTAAAAAATATAAGAAACGACACATCAAGATCAAATAATATATAAAAAATTATAAATATTAATTTATAAATATTAATTAGATTCAATCCAAAACCTACTTTTCATAATTAGTGATATTAATTATCACTAAAAATATTTTAAAAAAAAACATAATAACCATATTTACAAGTACAAAACTCTTTTACAACTCAAATATCAACCAATTTCTATGTCATCATATAATCATAAACACAACAATAACACCAATAATCATACAAAGTTATCCATTTTCTATTATATTATATTTAAAATTCAGTAAGAAAAATCATATATTCATTAGCAAAATTGAAATATAAAGACTTCATTTGCAATTTTTATTAGACATTTTATATATCAATTTATAAAAGGATTAATTGAAATAAATAAATAAATTTTAGCAGTTTTAACAATTTAATCATATTTTTAATTTTAGTAAATTAATACATAATCTTTCAACTTTTTCCTTTCATGCACCAGTTAAAAATCTAATGAAATCTTACTGACGTTATCAGTAAAATTATTTTATTAAACTGTGATTTTTAATAATTGCATAAATTTTTTTAAAGCAATAAATGGCATAAAAATTACTATTTAATTTTATTTTATTTTAATAAAATTTAAATTATTTTAAAATAATAATTAACTCAAAATAATAAAAATAATTATGAATTAACATATAACAATTGAATTCTAATTATTTAAAAATAATTAAATAATAATAATTTTTTTAATTAAATAATTTAGTTTTAAATTCTCATTTCTTAAATAATCGTTTTATATGTAACGATTGAATATATTTATAAGTTTTGTCTTTTGAAGAAATTGGTCCTGTAATTTTTTCTGTGCCATTTAAGTAACTTGAGTTTCAAATTTCTATACTTTAATAATATATGAATATTTTCTCACAAAATAATTATTATATCTACAATATATAAAAATGTATGGAGGGGGCATGCAAATTTTATAAAAAAAATCTTTATTATTTATTATATAAAATTTGGATAATTTAGTAATTTATTAAATTAAATTAAATTAATTAAAAGTACAATTATAATTTACTTAAATTTTATTTCCTATTTTGATTAAGTTAACTTTATATAACATAAACTAGCTAAATATTAAATATTCAATTAATTGAAATTAAAATTATACATTAATTATAAACTAAGTAAATAATATATCCATTTTTAATTTAAATTACATTACTTTTCATATAACTTTTATTTGAACTAATATAAATTAAATAAATAGCATAGCTTTAGAAATTTTATTGATGTCTAATAAAAATAATGTTTATTAATTTAGTTAATTTTTATTATTTAAATATTTAATTATAATCATAATTTAAAACTAGCACAAAGAATTATTTTAATAGAGAGAAATTGTAAAAATAAAAAATTATTAAAAAGTTAGTATGTAATTACTCAAAAAAGAAAAAATTAATATAACTAGTTTATCATCAGGTCATAATATTTTTATATGTAACTATTTTTAATAGAGAAAAATATTAATTATAAAATAATATTGAAGGAATACTGTAATTATTTGAATAAAAAATTCATTGAAATTGTAATAAATTATCACTATATTAAGTGTGTAATATGAAAGTGTTCTACGAACAAATAATGCTTTTATTTCTTTTTAATAATAATAATAATAATAATAATAATAATAATAATAATAATAATAATAATAATAATATACTTAATACTTTATGTATGATTACGAGTCTAAAAATTTTTCTATTCACGTGCAAAACACGTGGTTGTTTACTAGTGTGTGCATATATATAAGTATAATTTTAATTTTTGTGATTTTGTTTTTGGAAAAACTAGTCCTATAATTTTTTCTACGACATTTAAATATCATGTGTTTCATATTTCTTATATTTTAGTACCCTATAAACTAATATTATTATTATTTTATGAGAAAATATTAATATAATATTAAATTCCAATAACAAATTTATATTTTATATATGGTTTTTTTTATCAATCTAACTAATTAGTTATTTTCAAAAATATTAAAAATTTATTTTAAAAATTATTATTTTTTATTTATAATAAAATTAAAATTACATTTAAACTTTATTTGTTGTGAGTTTTATTGTAGTTAGATGAATGATATAGAGATAATGACTTTACAAGTCTAATAACTTTTCAAAATTTATAATTAAGTCCTAAAATCACTTTTTTTTTTTTTCAATTGAGTCCTGCATGCTTTTTAAAAGGTTGCTCATCAGTTATCTTCCATTAAATCTCAAAAAGTCCTATAGACTCCACCAATTCAAGCCATGTTTGTAGCCAACTCACACTTATACTTATAAGTCATCATCCACATTTGCCAATATCTTTGAATTTCTAAAATTTTAATTTCTTTATTTCTTTCTTTCTTTCTTTCTTTCTTTCTTTCTTTCTTTCTTTCTTTCTTTCTTTCTTCAATTTCCATTTTTTACCATATTTTTTCTTAATTTACTCCAAAGATTTTTATTAAAGTTGGCATCTTCAGGAAAGCCTTTTTTCTTTTCTCTAAATCTTACTTATTAATACCTGAAAAACTGAAAACAAAAATGTTTACCTTTTTTTTTCAAGAATCTGAAATTTTGATTGTTGGATAGTCATCAATAACCAAGAAAAAAGTGATCTTTATACCTTTTCTTCCACCCTAATTTTATATCTATTTTTAAAATTTCATCTACAGTCTTTGGCTTACTACAATCAAATAAAATCACAAACAGTATAAAAATTCTAAATGAACATTTAATGGCCACAATCAAATAACAAAAGTTCACTATTCTCTACATTTATGCAGTCATTTAAACACTCAATTATAATTTGTGACACTATTATTGAAAAAGTCTAAAATTCTCAACTCTAGAATTGTAAACTTCTAAACTAAAACTCATAGCAATAAAAATTGATTGAATAATAAGACACACAAATATATGTAAAGACAAATTATGCTTAATTATGTATACAATAATTAATATAATGAACTCACCCAAACTCATCAGGAATGAGAAATTCTCATCTTTCTTATAGTGTATGTATAGAGCTCCTCTAAACTACAGAGCAATTTACTCTCAATCATAGCAGCCTTTTTCATCCCTTGATTCCCCGTCTCCCCATTCTTTTAAAACCCATATTTTATACTCCCACCACCACCTTCATCCTAAATATTTCTTTGGTATTAACTCACAAATTCCCAAAAAGAAATTTACTCAAAATTGCTCATTGGAAATCCCTAATATTCTATCCCCCATACGAAACCTCCATGTCATTAAAATGAATTCACATATTTAAACAGATTCCACCCCAAAATAATAAAAAAAATAAAATTAATTTGAGAAGTTTAAATGAAAGAAAAAAAACCCTAGAATTTCAATCCAAAAGAGGAAAAGAAGAAGAAAAAGAAGAAGAAGAAAAAGAAGAAGAAAGAGAGAAAAGAAAAATTAGCAGAGCAATCAAATAATAGATCGACAATAAAACCTCGAAGAGGAAGATGTGGATTTGAAGAAAAGTAGTTCAATGAACAATGAACCTCTCTATTTCTATTTCTCCTTTCTTTTCTTTTGTTACATTTATTATTATTATTATTATTATTATTATTATTATTTAACATTTTTTGCTACACATTAGTCTATTCCATTAGAAATAATAAAGAAGGATTAATGAGCAACTCTTTGAAAGCTTGAAGGACTTAATTAAAAAAAAGTGGTTTTAGGATTTAATTATAATTTTTAAAAAGTTATAGGATTTGTGGTGTAATTATCCCAATAATATATCACTCATTATATAATTTAATATTAAATATTCATATTATTTTAATATTTAAAGTATAGATTTTTAACAATATTATTTAAAAGGGTAATAAAATATTAAAAAATTGTAAACTACAAGGTATTTAAAAATGTCATAAAAAAACCATAACATCAGTTTTGTCAAAAGGCATATATATATATATATATAAAAGATTATGCATAAATCTAATGGCTATGTAAGTAAGATTTTATTGAATTTTCAACTGATTGATTAAATTTCAAAAAATTGAAGATCATACATAAATTTATCAAAATAAAAAATATGATTAAAATTACAAAAACTGCTAACGTTTATTTTTTTTTTTTCAATTAACTCTTTATTTCTATTTCATTAATAGTCCCATTTCCATTGTTTTCACTTGAATCTTTTGAATTGCATGGAAACATAAGTATGTAGGAAACATGTAAATTTTTAAAAAATAGAAATATATAAGTAAATATTAAAAAAATATATGTATTAAAATAATTATTTATTATTATGAATTATAAATTATTTTGTTTGGTTAAAAAAAATGAAATCTCTCTTTAATTTATTTTCTTTCTTATTTAGGGAAAACTAAAAAAATGTATAATTTTAAGTTAAAAATAAATTTTCTAATTTTTTAAAATTGCAGAAGCAACACCGATAAATTTCCTCAAATTTTTTATATGAAAATATTTTCGATGCAAAAAATATATCTAGTAATTGAAGATTACGTGTATCATAGGAGACCTCTATTAGTGGTGATCCACATAAAGTTTTAATTTCTTTTTTCACTGCAACTCGGGTGTGCAGCAAACCAAATCGATAAGTTTATTTCAGTTATATATAAGTTTGGTTTAGTTTGGATTTTAGATACTAAAAATTCGGTTAGTTAGTTTAGTTTCGATTTTGAGTTTAAAAAACTGAAAAAAACCAAACCAACCGAGATATATATATATATATATATATTATACAATATTAAATAGAATCTATTAATTTTAAAAAATTATACATAAATATTAAAATTATAAAAAAAATATTTTTTAGTTATATAATTAAAGAATACACTTTAAAATTATAAAATAAATAAATAAATAAAAATTTTATTTAAAAAATAAATTTAATAAACCAAAAAACCGATCTAACTGAACCTAGTCGGTTCGATTCAGCTCAGTTTGATTATAAATTTTCAGAAAATTCATTTAGTCAGTTTTTTCCAGTTTGGTTCGGTTTTAAAGTAAAACCGACCGTGCACACCCCTATCTGCTACCTATATTATAAAAATGATCATAATTTTCTACATAAGTAAATTAACAAAGCAATACCAGTTTGAAAAAAATATATATATATATATAGTAAAATTCTTATAAATTAATAACCTTGGGATTAGGAAAAATTATTAATTAAACAATATATTAATTTATTCATAAATTATTAATTTATAGAAAATAACTGTATAATACTATAGAATATATATTTTATAAAATTTATTTTTTTTGCTGAACAAAATTTATATATGTATTTTTTATTTTCAAATATATTGTATTATTTAATACATTATGTTATTTCATTTTATCCACATTTAATAAAGTAAAAAATTTATTTAAATAAACATAATTATAATACAATACATTAGGTTTAATAAATAATAATAAACATTTAACTTATATTTGAAACATATACTATTTATTGATATATTACAAAATTATTAATTTATATTTTAAATGGGCCTTAATAATTTTATATAATATATTATCTTACAAATTTAGCCAAACATTACATCAAATCCAACCTGATTAAAAATATTATTTAAAAATCTTTAATTAATTAAAGATTATTTTATTGAGGTTATATTTTATATAAGGCCTAAAGGGAGCTTTGCCCTTTGAAATTTTTTAATCCTTTAACTTTCTTATAGAAAAAATTATGAAAATCCTCCTAATTATTTATTTCATTCTCATCAAATCCAAAGAAGTACCCAGCGGAATTCAATTTATATTAAAATTTAATGGTTTTTTTTAAACAATTTAATGGGTTTAATGTTTAGAGGAATGAGTTTTACTTTCGATTTTATGAATTGGGCCCGGATAATATATAGACAGAAATTTTGGGTTTCTTCAAGTGTGGTCTATTCCTTCGAGTAATTCTACACACTCATTGAAAACTAAGCCTGGTTGACCAAAGTCATGGACTTCGTATATAGGCATGACTAGGCCAGCAAACTAGTCAAAGTAGATTATTCGGATTTGATAAAAATTCACTTGAAGTTGTATAATAAAATTTATTTAATAAATAAATTAAATTTAAATTATGAAAAACTCAGCTCACAAAATTCGTGACCAAGCTTATATAAAGACCTGCGAGCAAACTCATATTTTAATTTATTAATAATTTAATTTTAGATATATAATATATAAATTTTTATTTATAATAAATATAAAAATATTTAAAATATATATTATTATAATAAAATCATAACTTTTTATTAAATATTTTACAATTTATTTAGTAAATAATTTAATTTAAATTTTTTAATAATTTTAATCTATAGTTGTATTTTTTTTAAAAAAATTTTAGATTTATTTAAATTCATTTAAACTCGTAAATACTAAGTGGCATAGCGAACTTGTCTTTATTATAAACGAACTAATTCCAAACTAGTCAATGATCAACTTGACTTGGATCGTTTACATTCCTAAGAATAACCATGATTCATGAATGGCCAACATCGGTCCCTGAACTGTCACTTTAAAATTCAAAATTACTATAAATCTAAATCCATCCTTCAATAAATTATTTGATTTTGATTTATTAACCTTATGGTTCCAATTTGGTTATACTTAGACCTGTTTGTGGGTTTAGGGACCAGCCTGGTCCGGCTTAGCCCAAGATAATAAAACCCAGGATTGAATATAAGTTTTTTTATATTCAGTTTGACCTGACCCAAATCTAAAATTACTTGTATATATTTAGGTTGAATTTGGGATGACATTACTAAAGTCGGTTTGATCCGGCTCTCGACCCAACAAAATATATATATATATATTTATTGGTATCATTGTTGTTATCAGATTATCAAAATTTGTTTTTAGCATCTATTATCTTTTTTTAAATCTTAAGAACATTAAGCGCTGATATATTTGAACTATAAACAATGTTTATAGTCGAATGAATTTAGATATGACATGAATTAAAAACTAAATTTAATTTTGTTATGAATATATATATTTTTTATTTTTTTCATAGATTAATGAATTATAAGTTATTATATACATATTAAACAATATGGGTTATGGGTCAAGTTGGGTTGGGTTTGGATAGAAATATTGATCCATTTATTGTGTCTGAGTTGAATTTGGACAAAAAATTTTGAAACTTGACGAGATATAACTCGATTCAAGCCCACCCAATAAATCGGTCTAGTTCTAATTATAATACATGATGATTATTGTTTATTACGATTATTACATATGGTTTGATTAAAAGTTTCATGCATGATTTACCATATTTAGGTTCCTTTTTTTAGAGTTGAGCATGATTTGGTTAACCGAATCACAAAGTAAAAATTTAAACCAAAATACGTTATATGGTTTTATAAATATTTATAATCATAACAAATTTGATTTTATATCTAAACAGTCGGTTAACCAATCAAATTAGTTTTACTTTTTTATTTGAAATTTTTTTTTACTGGTATTAAATTCAACATAAAACTAAATGCTTCTTATTTAAAAAATACAAAGAAAATTTTTTTGTCTATTAGCCACTTATATATAATAACAAAAGTAAAAAAAAAATAATTGTATTAGTGAGAAGTAAATAATTTTAAATTTATTTCAAAGTAATTAAATATTTAATAAAAAAATTATCCATTTTCTTATATGAGTTTGTAATGATAGGCTATTTTATATTTTATTACTATGGAATTGTTTATACTTGTCCAAATTTAGTTTGGGCTTTGTTTATGGACTCTCTAATATGTTAGGCATATTTTTAGTATTTTTGCTTAGGATTATTATCTTTTAGAGTTTGGTTAATATTTTGCTTTTTAGCTTTGTATCACTATAAATAGCCGGTTAGCTCATAATATATCATCATCACATTCATTCATAAAAACTGAAAACTCTCTATAGCTATCAAAGTTTATTGTCTTTTTGCTTTATTTTCATTCTTTAATCCCGGTGATTAAGATCCCCAATGGAGTAAACTTTCTATTAAATTCACTTTTAATAAGTTTAAAGAGTTAGAATATGTTTCTAGTCCTATTGTCACTTTGTACTGGCAATAAACTTTTTTCCCTTGTTATTTGCTTTGTAATATTCGTAAAAGGCTCATCGAATCCTATTTAAACAATCTAAAGATTATTACTAAATTCTTATTTGGTAAATATCTTTTTGGCACGCTCAGTGGGACCATTGTGTGCTTGTCTAGACAAGATCGTCGAAGCATATAGATATGGTTAATAATAATAGTGACAAGACTTTGGCTCCGATGAAGAACCCAGCGGATCACAGTATCTGTAGCACCTAGCATGACTCTAGGTTTGTGGATCAACATGATGTGGAACAAGAATATGATAGGAGTTTGCCTCTTAGAAGGTATCCCTCTCTAAATCATGAGGATATACAATCTTTACATGATTATGTCTCTTAAGAGAATCATGCAATGTGTAATGACTTAATTGATCAAATGTCCACTGTGTTTAAGTCAATACTTGAGAACAATAAGACGCTTCAATGAGAGTCAAGGAGGCAGTTGGATGAAATATCTAGCAGCATAGCCCGATTGGTGTCGATTTTAAATGGTAGGCCAAATCAAGAAATTCCCAAAAGCATTATGAGGGCTAGAGGAACAATTAACCAAATTTTCAAAATGAAAATATTCAATTACTTAGGAGGATAGATGGGGTCAATACTAAAACTAACAAATGCCACTTTGGTAATCCTCCAACTCAACAGTTACCAGCTCAACCTCGGCCAGGTTTGATTTTCACTTATCATTAGTTTAGATGTATCATTGAGTTTGGGAATGCTATTCAAGCTAAAGCAAGTATGAACCATGTTAATCAAGAACCTTAACAATCCTATAGATATAAGTATTAACTGCCAGAGACCGATCAAACTTTATTGAAACACATATTGGAGTATATGGGGTTCAATTTTCAGCCTATATAAAAGCTGATATATTCAAAGCCTTATCCCGATTGGATTCATAAGGTTTTTACCTTCTCTAAGGGATATAAAGTTCCTAAATTCGTGCTATTTTTAGGAGAGGAACTAAATCAGTCTACTATTGAGCATGTTACCTGATTCTCTATTCAATATAGAAAAGTTGTGGCCAATGAAATGTGGAAGTTAAGGTTATTTAGCAATTTCCTTATTAGATCGGCCTTTACCTAGTATACCCATCTCCCTTTAAATTCCATTAAATCTTAGAAGGATTTGGAAGAAAAATTCCATGTAGAATTTTATAGGCCTCTTCTTGACATTACTTTGGCTAATTTTGCTCTTGCCCAATAAATGCCTGGTAAGTATGTGGAGGAGTTCATTACTCAGTTCTGCAATCTCAAGGCTCAGTGTTAGTCAACTTTCATGGAGGTCGAATGCATGCCCTTGGTCGTTAAAGGACTTAACTATTCCATGAGGGAGCATTTTGAGGGACATCACTTTAGAGATCTCTTCGAACTTACTAATCAAGCTGTTAGTTATGAAAGGCTTTAAAGAAAAGAATCAACGTTGAAGTTATTCTAAAGGAGCATACTATAGCTTGACGTATAAAATTTCACATTTAGTAGAAGAATTGGCCTTTGACTCTGATAGTGAAAGTATCAATATTGTTAAGTACCTTGGTACTAAGCCTAATGAATGTTAGGCTTTACGAAGGCCGAAACTTGTTAAGGATAAAAAGAAATCCTCAAAGGATAATTAGATTGCGAAGAAGTATCCCTACGATCTAACTAAGGTTGATGACCTTTTTAATTGTCTACTCAAGGATGGACAAATCAAACTTTCTGACGGCCGTATTATTCTACCAGTTAAAGAATAATCTAAAAAGAAATATTGTAAATAGCATAATTCTTAGAAACATTCTACTAATAACTGTGTGGTTTTTAGGAATGTTATTTATAAGGTGATTGATGAGGGGAAGCTGTTGTTTCCTAACAAGGGTAAAAGAGTAGCGATTGAAACCCTAACATCTTCTAATATAACTCATATTAAAGACCCCAAGCTACTTGGTAAAGGCACAATCTAACCATTTTAGCTAGATAGGCTGAAATTGAGAATTGAAATTGCAACTAAAGATGTTGAACGGGCTGAAAGTAAGGATAGGAAAGTTAAAGTTGTGTAAAAAAAGGAAATAACTTGCCCTTCCCATTTTATAACATTCAGTCATGAGGTTGAGTAATCATCTCAACCTCAGTGAAAAAATACCAAGAGAAGAGAATTCCACTAAGAAGCATTTCGGCCTTATCCTAAAACTTTTAAGCTAAAAGTAACAACCGAATGATATAAGCATCAGCTAAAGATAAATGTGTTTCAAAGGGTATGTTACTGAGTTGAACATGGAAAATTCATATGATAAAGACTCAAAAGAGAAGAATACAATGACAGTGTCAAGCTACAAGAGCTTCAATGGCTAAGCAAGAGTCTTTTTCAAGGCCAATAAAGCAGATATGGGTTCGAAAGGGGTTAGCGAGCTGAATTAGAATACATAAAAATAATGAAGCTCTCAAGGATTTGTTACATAAGATGCATGGAGGTGTCGATCCTTATAAAAAACCTTTCTCAAATTTTTAGCTTTATAGAGAGAAAAGTTATTAAAATCATCCTAAATGGTATTAGTCGATTAGGGAAGGTAAGATTAAAGAAGAGACTATAGATCAGGTTTGATCCAGTGATCAAGCCAACATCAATGTGGTTACCCTCCTAAATAATTTCAGGCTAAAGCCAGGATAGAAATCAGCACTTGATGGGGATATTTATTGAGCCCGATGATGCTGAGATGGATAAAGGATTAGCGGCATCGCTAATAATACCCCAACTAGACCGATTAATGACTAGACATATTTGGCCACTCTATATTAAGGTTGATATTAATAGGATAGAAATGAAGAGGGTTTTAGTAGATAATAGTGTTGGAGTTATTTTTCTCATATTAACAACATTGAAGAAAGTTGGTTTGGACATAAAAGATCTAGAAAAGACTAATGTCTTTATGATCAATTTTCCTAGGCATGATCATACTGTGGAAGGATTCATCATGTTGGATGTTAAACTAGGGAGACAAGTTAAGCCTGAAGGTTTATTTATCATAGATGTACAAACAAATTATACACTATTGTTGAGGCGGGATTGGATTCATTCCAATGCATGCATTCCTTCTACTCTGTACTAAACTCTATATATATGGTGAGATGAAGGTAGTATGGAAATCATACATACTGATCATGACCCAAACCCTTTTAGGGCTATGGCCTACCATGTCGAAGCATTAAACTATTAGTAGGTGGCATGCTGTTCAAGCCCTCGATTAGCTATCAATAAATTTGATGCCTAAAGGCTGATTTATGATCATTTTAAAAGTTGATGATGAACCCAGTTCGTCTAACATTTTCCCTAAGGATCAGTGAAATAAAAATAGAGAGTTCAATTGGCCGAATGTATATTTAAGGATGAACTCCAATACCCTATAGGCTGATTGAAAATTAGAGATACTTGGAAGTTATGAATGGGTAGTAATGTCATTTGGACTCAAAAATACTAGTGCCATATACTAAAGGGTAATGCATAAGATTTTTTATGATCTTATCGGATCCTTGATGGAAGTTTATATCGATGATGTGATCGTCAAGTCTCAGGCCGAACAAGAACATCTTTACTATCTTTAACTGAATGCAGGTTCATAAGTTGAAAATAAATCCACTTAAATGCACTTTTGGTGTATTAGCGGCTAACTTTTCAGGATTTTTGGTGCATCAACAGGGGGTAGAAGTAGATACTAGTAAAACTAAGATAATAATTCAGGCTTCACCTTCGAAGTCTAAAAAGGAGTTACAAAGGTTAATCGGTCAAATCAACTACTTGCGAAGGTTTATATCTAACATAACAGGCCGACAATGGATTTGGTTACCCTATTGAAGCTTAAAGATCAAGAACAATTATTTGGACATAAGAGCATTAATATGCTTTTGATCAGATCAATGCTTATCTTATAAATCTTCCAGTATTGACTACCCCAAGGCTAAATTTTTTATTAATCTTATATATTTTGGCCTTAGAAGCATCTATCGCTAGTTTGCATAAAAATAAGAAGGCTTTGAGAGAGCTATTTATTACTTCAGTCGGGCTTTGACGGAGATAGAGATGAGATATTCCCTAATTGAGAAGCTTTGTTTATACTTATATTTCTCTTACATCAAGCTGAGATATTACATACTTCCATTGGTCGTTATGGTAGTAAATCAGACTGATGTAATCAAGTATATACTCACTAAGCATTTTTTAAGGAATAAGATAGGTAAGTGGACTTTAGCCTTATTAGAATTTATATTACAATATGTACCTCAACAAGCTATCAAAAGCTAAGTTTTAGCTGATTTCTTAGTTGATCGTCCTTCTATGCCAATTGAAGAGCTTGATTTATGCAAAGCCAAGACTTGAAAAATTTAGTTTGATGGGTCTAGATTGGCCTTAGGTTCCTGGGTAGGATTGGTTTCGGTATCACTTTATAGAGTAAAGATAAAACTTTATTTTGTCTTGGATTTTAATTGTACTAATAATTAAGCCGAGTGTGAAGCTTTGGTGATCACTTTTGAGATACTGGTAGAATTAAGCATCCAACATATTCATATTTTTGGGGATTCACTACTAGTTGTCAAGTAAATTACTGGAGACTACAAGTGCAAATCAGCCACATTGAGGGTATATTGTAATAAGGCTAAACATTTGCTAGCAAGATTCCAGAGCTCCAAAATCAAATACTTGGAGAGAAGCTTGAGTTCAAAAGCTAATGATTTAGTGCAATCAACCTTAAGATATATTAGGAGAATATAATAAGTTCATATACTAATTTGGTCACAGACTTCTCTAATTAAAATTGAAATGACAAAGCAAATTATAGTAAAGATCATTTTGGATAAGGATTGGCGCACAAAGGTAATTGAATATATAAAAAACATATCTAAGGACGTTTTAAGAAGAATTCAGACTTTGGTATCAAGAATGCATCAAGAATGTTCTTTTACGATAATGAGTTATATAAAAAGAACACCCGATGGTACTTTACTTAGATGCATCAGTCCTAAAGAAGCTATACTAGTTATGGTCGAGGTACATGAAGAAATCACTAGAGCTCATTAGGCTAGATCAAAGATGAAATGGTTCATATAGAATTGTGGTTATTTTTGGTCGACTATGAAGAAGGATTATCGAGATTACGCTAAAGGGTATGAGGAATGTCAAAGACATGGATCGATTTAGCATGTCCCAACTAGTGAACTCCATTCGGTCATAAAGCTATAGCCTTTCAGAGGATGGGCGATGGATGTTATTAAGAAGATATGCCCTCCCTCTTTAAGAGGACATTCCTAGCTTTATTTTGGTGGCAACAGACTACTTTATTAAATAGGTAGAAGGCATCCCACTCAAGTTGGTTAGTCAGTATAATGTAATACGGTTTGTCAAACATCATCTAATTTATCGATTCGAACTCCAAGATAAAGTGGCTTTATTTTATGCCATATTATGCACAAGCAAATGGGTAGGTCAAAGGTACTAATAAGATTATTAAGTTTGTAATTAAAAAATCAATTGAAGAGAATCCAAGAACTTGGCATATTACTTTGATCGAAGTTTTATAGATCAGAGCTAGTCAGAAATTAGCTGCTTCAACAATGCTATTTAAACTCATATATGGCCATAAGGCTATACTACTTATGAAGTTCATAGAGGCATCACTCAGAAGGCAATTACATCATAATTTATTATCCAAGGATTATATTTGTAGTATGTTAAAAAAACTTGATGATCTAGATCAAGAATGTTTGAAAGCTTATGATTGAATTCTTATTCAAAAGAAGAGAGTTAAGCAGGCCTATAATAAGAAGGTCAAAGTTAAAGTTTTCAATGAAGGTAACTTGGTGTAGAAGTTAGTATTACCAATCGGTCACAAGGAGATAGCTCTAAGGAAATAGATTCCTAATTGGGAAGGACTTTTCATCGTTATACAAGTATTGAAAGGTGGTTCTTATTAATTAATAAGTCTTGAAGGAGAGGCTTGTGATAGACTGATTAATGAAAAGTATCTAAAAAAGTATTAGCCTCCACTTTGGGACGATGTAGATCAGTCAAAGTTTAGTTAGACTTTGTAATCGATCACTACTGCTTGATTTTTAGTTTTATTCAATTAAGGTTTTGATTTTTTGTTTTATTCAATTAAGGTTTTGATTTTTTGTTTTATTCAATTAAGGCAGCTTAAAAGCAATTGTAATGTGTAAGCTAATTGTAACTATTTATTATTCAGTCACAATGGTCATATGAATTTCCATGTGTACTTATAAAACGCAATAGACTGATTGTATTTTAAATTTATTTTAGTGAAATTAGTCATGTGAATTATAAAAAGCATGAAATCATTCAATGTACATTGCAAGTTAAAATACAATCAGTCACTTATGTGACTAGTTATAGGCAAAATAAATTGTTTAAAGCTTAGGCTATCCCTAGGCCGAGCAATTTACAAAAAAAATGTCCAAGGCACAAATGCTGGTTATAGATTTAGGCTTTTTTGGTAAATTAGTCTCTTTTTGGCCAATTTTGATTCTTGTTTTTGAAGGGGCTTGATTGTGCTCAATGGCGAGATCCTCAATGTGCTGGTCTTTTAGCTCATCAATTTGAGGTATGGTTCCTGAAGGTTAGCTATTTCAAGTATGACCTGACTACGATTTTAATCCCCATGCTCCTTATTTTTTCTATGGAGCCATTTTGGCCTATTTCGCAGGACGACCACCACCTTCTGGGAATAGTCTCTAAAAATAAATTTATAAGAATAAGTTAGATAAAAATGGTTAAGGTATAAATATGGAAGAACAATTACCTGACTGATTAAGGTATGGAAAAGTGAAAGATGAACTAGCTATAACAATAGGAAAAAAAGACTCTTGGAAGTACAGACCAGTCCACTTTACTGGGTTTTGGGCTTTAAATTGAGTATGAATCCTACTACTTATCCTAAAAGGAGTTATAGGGAAGAGACAAATCTATATAATCTAGTTTACATACATTTAAGTTGGTCAATGAAGGAAAATGAGTTTTTATACAAGATTTTACATATTTTACATAATTAAAGATTTAGTGTTCCTATAATAAATTGGCTTGGACTTTTTTCATCTTTCACTTCATACTTTTTCGATCTTAGTAGTTGTATTTAAAACTATAAAAAGCTTCAAAATCTTAATTTTTTTGCATGTGCTTACCTTTAAACTTTGCCGGTTCCTACAAAAAAGAAAAAACATGATCAATAACCTCTGTAGCATTGTTTAGAGACTGCAGATGAAGATCAGCTAGATGCTCTCCTGAAGGGTTGAAAGGCTTCTTATAAAATTTTTCCTAAAGGTTTTCATAAAATTCAGACTTGTATGGGTTGATAGGAAGTAGACAAGGATAAAAATGTTCACTTTAAGAAAGGAATACTTATTTTAATCCATCATACAAAATCAAACTATCAAAAATAATCTTGGTATGAAATGGGGAGTTATAAGAATGAAAAAGGGGAAAAGGAGAGCCTTGAGTGACACCAAATTATCTTGCTACAAAATAAGGATTATACTATTCTACTCCATATTTTTTGTTGCGAGGATCAATAGCTAGGCCGATGAGGAGATCTCTAGTTATTAAAATGCTTTTTTAAGCATTCTCCTATGTTAAATCGGGCCTTTCATCAGTAAAATTTTAGCATAGATTTTCCCTAGTGCCATTCTTGTATAATAACATTGTACTTTTATCCTGATTGGCAATAAAATAATATTCATTTAAATTAAGTATTAAGTTTATTTGGATATATACCCTTTAGTATTATGTTTAATGAGCTTGTTATAAAAAGTTGATAATATGAGTAACAAACTCATCTAGTACATATAATATAAATGTTTATAGTTATTAGATTAATATAAGAGTAGTATTAATTCCTAGACTATCACTTCTGTCTATTTCCTTAATCGGTCTGTGATATCAATAGTGGGAGGTAGTGAGTCTTGATGAGTGTGAAAAACACATATTTTAAGCACTATATTTTATTACATCTTAGGCTTATTAGTTGCATTAGTTAGTTAGTTTTTAATTAATTTAGTTAGTTTAGTTATTTTGTCTTAATTAGTAGGATTTATTTGTTTTTAGATAATTTCTTTTGTGTTTTGTTTTGTAGGATGCATTTGGATGAAGATTGGATCAATCCTTGAAGTTTGGATAGGTCAAGGACTCAAGATAAAGCCTTATCTACGTTGGGGATGAGTGTGG
>CATIWO010144985.1:0-16899 GCA_949673435.1 Macaranga tanarius | reverse complement strand
TAGTTGTAGTCATTGTTATCACTATTAGATTCGGTCTTTAATCATAATGGCCTCCTACTAACTTAGTGAATCATACACTTCTGAGTAGGAAACGAAAATCCCTTATTGGATGGATTTCTAGTGGGTAATGGAGTTCTTAATAGGCCACTAATATCCTTCTAGTACACATTGGCATTCTTGGAATATTAGTTCTCATTAAGTGGACAACTCTTGTCCATCACATCTCATGTGAGGTTCCATTCATCCGGCTCCTAATGTTATAGGCCTCAGGTATGCATTGCCATTTTTGGCCTTTGGTATTAGTTAGGTCCATACCATTGGATCAGTGAATTTTGTATTTGAACACTACAAACCTCAGATACGCTTATTTGCCATTCTTGGCCCATAGTGTATCCATACACCCATAACATCTCATGCTTGACAATAGCACTATATGAATCTCTTAGGCCTTATGTACACTCCTATATATCTATAGCCAATGTACATAAGCCCAAAACCATATAAGTTATTGCTCTAATGGAGAGCTTAGACCTAAATTTAGTTGGAAGATTTTTGGGTGAATTTATAAATTAAGGTCTCACTTTGCACATTAGCCATTTTACAATATACATTTCTCATACATACATTGCATTCCCACATACATCCATCTATATACATATCACATATATATATAGCATGGATCAATGTGCATATCTCATATATACATTGAGCATGCAAAATGGATGCACAAATAAGGAGTGATCATGGGACTTTCCTAATCCTATTCTAACACTTAGAATACTTAAAATATTTACAAGTGGGCCTAGCCCAAGAAAAGACTTCATTCCATGAGCCTCATTGTTCACCATCATCATGGGCCTTGCCTCTAAGCCTCCAAGGTTGAATGGGCCTCTAATTGAACTCCTCAATGTTACATTCAATCCTTGGCATACCAAGGAAAATAATTTACATCTTAATCCTATGCAACTAATACTTAATTATATAACTATAATAATAAACTTAATTATTATTACAAACCAAAGATGTAAGCTAAGTTCATGATCAATCCTTACATGAATGACAAGTATACATTCAATAAAATACAACTCTTGCATGTTATATGAATTTGCAAGTCAACTAAACATGTAAAAAATATTGTCCAAAATGCATTTCGTTACTGGTGCACGGTGGTGCAAAAAGGGCACATAGCTGTGCACTGACTTGTTGCATGGTTGTGCACGCCCTACCACACAGTCTTGTGTCCACTGTTCATCAAGGAAAATTTTCAACACTAACAACATGCATAGTCACAACACTTACAACTATCATCAAGTATAATCACAACATTTGCAATTACCATCAAGTATGATTGCAACACTTATAATTAAGATGATTTTTAGCATGTAAAGCAACTCACAAATGAACTAAATGGCCATAACACTTGCAACCATTCACATGCTTAATCACAACACTTGTAATTAACATTATCCATATTCACAACCTTACAAATATCAACATATATAATCATAAAATTATCAACATTTCTAGCATGTAAATCATGTGATAGATGGCTCTAATACCACTTAAAGGAATTGTGGAACATGCAACAATCAAAAGTGTGTAATTTAAAAATTTTGATTGCATGTAACTCTTGCATCACACATGAACCACATCTAGCCCAAAAGATTATATCACATAGAAAATACATAGCTAAACATGCATCAAGGATAATATTGTAATAACAAACAACCAAGTTATGCATTCATAACACAAGACCTAGTAACTAAGGGTTTGGTAACACTTACAAAGCTCCAAGTTGGTAGCACGCTTGAAAAGCTTTGGTTGAAGTTGATCTATAAGCTCCCTAAGTGTGAAGCCTCTAGCTTGAAACACACGGATTGCAGAAGACCTCTAAGGATGGTGAAGCTCTAGCCATAAGCCTCTCATTTTTTACCCAAGGTGCTTGTAAGAACCTCTCTAAGCTTGAATGAATGGAACAAGGATGCAACCTCCAATGGATGATAGATTTGAACTTGTACAACAATGGATTTAACTTAAAAGCATATAACACTTGTGTATTTTGGTATTCTCTACACTTAAAGAAGAAGAAAGAAGAAGACACTCTCTAGTCTTTTCTCTCTTTTGTAAGAATATTAAATTTACTCTCAAATGTGCATTAGCATTAGTTGGTTGGTTGTCTCTACACACTCTACTAACTATCAATAAAAACAAATTTGATATTAGCTTGAGTATCTCATACTCAAGCCACATGCATTGCCATAGCTTGAGTGTCTCACACTCAAGCCATATGCATTGCTATAGCTTGAGTGTCTCACACTCAAGCCACATGCATTGCTATAGCTTGAGTGTCTATTGTCATAGAGATAAATATACAATGTCTATATATAATGATAGCCCTAGGGCATATCTACACTAAGACCACAGCTTGGGAATGTGTTGATCTTATACTTATATGTAAAAGATTTGGCACTGGGGGCAATGTTAACTTAAGCAGATGATGACAGTGTAGAATTACAATCTGCTACTTAAGCAAAAAGTTCATATCATGTAAAGAGAAATACAAGATCATTGAGAAGATGTGTTTAGCAGTAGTATGGGCAACTCAAAAACTTCATCATTACTTTTAGTCTTATAGGGTTAAAGTGATCTCTAGAATTGATCCTTTGAAATATTTGTATTCAACTCCTTTTCTGATTGGCAAATTGGGTAGATGGTTGATCTTGTTGTCAGAATTTGATAGTGAGTATATAACTAAGAAGGTGATTAAAGGCAAAGAAATTATTGAATTCCTAGCCCAACAGTTGATAGATGGTGAACAAGAGATTGATATTTAATTTCCAAATGAAGAAATTAGGTTGATTGGGAAACAAGGTTGGAAAATGTACTTTGATGGAGCAAATAATCAGAATGGTGTAGGTATTGGAATTATCTTGATTTCACCTATAGGACGTTGGATTCCAATTGCAAAAAGGTTGGACTTTGAAGTTACCAATAACATTTCAAAACATAAAGCCTGTGTATATGGTATTGAGGCATTAACAGCTACAGGCATTTGAAAAGCAGATGTATTAGGAGATTTAAAACTAGTAATTTCATAAGTAAACAAAGAGTGGGAAGTGAGAGAGGATAAATTTAAGCCTTATATAAAGTATATCGAAAGGGTTAAGAAATTCTTCGATGAGCTTAAATTTATTCACTTACCCTGGAAAGATAATCAAGTGGCTGATGCTTTGGCTACTTTAGCCTCTGTTTGGAATAACCCAAAAGGAGTATTGGTTAGACCTGTAGTTCTAATAAAGATAAGGATTCCATATTTTAAAGTAGCATAAGTTCTCCTTATCCAATAAGCAAAAAAACTATGCTATCATTATATCCTCAGATGAATGGAACATGGTGAATTCCCAGAGAATGTAGACAAGAAAGACAGGGCATTACTAAGATCATTAGCTAAAAGGTTCTTTATTTTTAATGGTCTATACAAGCATGATAAAGCTTTACATCTTAGATATGTTTTAGAAATAGAAGCAAACCAAAATATGCAAGATGTTCATGTAGGGCTTTGTGGTCCACATATGAATAAGAAAGAGTTAGCAACGAAGATTATGAGACAGGGTTATTATTGGTTGACAATGGAGTATGATTGTATTTAGTTTGTGAGAAATTATCATGAGTGTCAGATACATGGCAATCTTTCTCATATTTCACCATCAATACTTTAGAATTTGACTCCTTTATGGCCTTTCTCTACTTGGGGAATAGACATTATGGGAAAGATAATACCACCAGAATCTAATGGGCATGAATTCATAGTTGTGGTGATTGATTACTTTTTAAAATGGGTCAAAGCATAATCTTTTAAGAAGTTGGGTGCAAAATAGATGGCTCGGTTCATTGAGAATAATTTGATTTGCAGATATTGGGTTCCACATCATATAGTTATAGATAATATAGTGCAATTTTAGGCAACAGTTAAGTAGTTATTACAGAAGTATAAGATAGGGCATCATAAGTCATCACCATATAGTCCATAAGCTAATAGAGCAGTGGAAGTAGCCAATAAAAATGTAAAGCATATTCTTAGCAAGATGGATAAGACTTATGGGTAGAATAACCCCTATATACTTTGAGGGTTACAAAACAACAACTAGAATTACTATAGTTGCTACACTGTACTCATTGGTTTATGGGATTTAAACTGTCATGCCAGTTGAAGTAGAGTTAAAATCCCTAAGAGTGGTATTAGAAGCTGAGATTTCAAAAGTAGAATGGGTCAGGGCATGATATTAAGAGTTAACTCTGATGGATGAGAAAAGTCTTAGAGTAGGATTTAATATGCAATTGTATCAGAGAAGGATAACTCATGCCTTCTAATATGAATCGGCTACATATTGATGGGCTTAATGGAGAGGTAAAACAATAAGGGCATGGAGAGTCTATTCATGGGTTACATTCACCTTAAAGAGCTCCTAATACATTGGAGTTACCTTAAGGCCCAATAAGTAGATCAAGGGCTAAAAGGTTTAGGGAAGCATTACAAGGCTTTATGAAAAATATATGGGCTGGGCATGAAGATCCAAAAAGTTACAAGGACCTATTTGAATATCGATTATTTGAGGATTGGGCTTTATTTAACATATTCTAAGTCCAAAATCATAATGAGGCCGAATGAACATGTTAATATTAGGTTTTGATAAGTTATATAGGCCAACTTTGTTTTAAGCCTTAGTTTATCTTGATTTGGGTTGGACTTTTATTTTATGTAGGAGTTATCTATAAGTTATCTATTTTAAAGTAGGAATACTAGTTGGATTTAGTTTTAGAGAGTTTCTTTTATGTTGGATGTTTAGTATGTTTGAGTTTCCTTCTTTTTAAAGGAGAACTAGTAGGATTAGGAGTCTTATTATGTTGTTTTTCATCCTTATATAAGGATGGACGAATTGTCATTAATTATAATCAAGAGTTTTCATTTTTATACCTTAACCAAAAAAATTATTTGTATTCTAGTGTTCTTAATTAAATGCAATTGAACTTATTAAAGAAATTGATTAACCGTTGTGCCGTTTAAATAATTTGAATTTAAAAGGCTTAGTTTCCTTAGGTTCTAATTGTAAAGATCAAACCCTTATAATCTATTTATTGGCATTCCTTAGGCATGGTGTTAGGTTGTTAAAGGGGTTTTCAAGTTAGTGATACACGGGTTCATATAACCAAAGAGTTGTTGTATTCTATTCTTGAAGGTTTATCTAACACGTTCAATAAGAAAGTTAAACCTAAGAAGATTCAAGAAGGTGATTTGGTGTTGAAATAAGTAAGACCAATGCCATTTGACCTAAGAGGAAAATTCAAGTTTAACTGGGATGGTCCATACTTAGTCAAAAAGATCTTACAAAAAATTCAAATTGTCAGACAAGGATGGCAATGAGTTTTCAGAGTTTATGAACTTGGATAGGCTGAAGAAGTACTTTGTCTAGTCTTCAAGCAAAGTACTATATAAGAAGAAAATAAATAATAAAAATCCATGCTAAGTCAAAAACCAGCAAAGGGTGGCATAGGCAAAAATTAGGGGTTCCCGCTAAACTGAAAACTCAAAAAGGGTAGCTTAGGCAAAAGTTAGGGAAAAACAAAATAGAAAAATAATAAAAGTTACCGCTAAGTTGACAACCTAGAAAGGGCAACTTAGGCAAAAGTATGGGATTTTGAGAGTTATGTTAGTTAGAAAAACTTGAAAAGGCTAGTTAACATCACTAAAAATTCCTTTTTCCAATTCGATTGATCTTTAATTAATTTTATATCATTTATCCCTTTTATGGTTAGTAGTAATAGCTGTAAGCTTGTTATGCATGGGTGTATGTATACTTGCCGTTAGTTTAAGCATTAAAATATGTAAATGAAATTAGGATGTTTCTTTTCAAATAATGAACATAATTTAAAAGTTTCTTTCTTTCATTCTTTATCTTTCATAAATTATATTCCTTTCAAAGCATTTCCTTTCTTTTTGCATACTATATTCTTTAGATTTTTTAATTTTTAAAACACACATTTTTATTCAATTCATAAAACCATAATAAAAGGTTAGACATGGACAAAAGCCATACCTTAACCATACACATTCTACAATAACTTGCTTTGATACCTTTAAACATAACCCTAAGTGATATAGATAAAAGTTTATTTTTTTCTTATCTTCTAAACAAACACATAGCCTAAACATTTCCTCCTAAACGCATCCATTATAAACTTTGAAACAAACCACACCCAAACAACAGCTAAAAGAGCTCTAAACTTAGACCTAGTTTTTTTAACTACACTTTTTACTTCCACTTGCTTGATGATGACTTTTCAACCATTCTTTGTACTCTTGAGAGGTAATGAGGTCTTGGTTTTTATGAATATGGTAAGATATGGTTTTCAAGTGCCAAACTCTTGCAAGCTATTTAACAAAGCGATTAGTGAGTGCACTAACATTTGGATGATAAGGCATACACAACATATATTATTTCATGCCACATTGCCTTGCAATTCTCATAGTATGGTAAAAGGAAGTATCCCTCAAACTAGTAAGTGAAACATAGGAATTGAGATTTCTCATGCTAACATCCAAAAAGTACCACCAAAGGCTAGTCCATTGAACATCCAACTCACCTAAACTATATATTCAAGCCACCCATTCTTCTTTATTCCCAAATCTAATCATAATCCCCTACCCATTCTCGTTTCTTGCAAAATCTAAATATAATCCCCCTCTTTATGAAGTGACTTGGACCATAATTTGCTAGAAATTTAGGGGGTAACACCACCTTTAGCTTCTTCATGAGTCAAACCTACAAAATACAAACACAAAAACATCATCAGTATGCAAACTACAGTCGACCGACTAATCTTTACAAAACTAGCCATTTAACACCTAAAACCAAACATTTAGTCCTAAAATAGACTTCCAAACTAGCCATTCAATCCTAAAAATTGGTTGTCCATGTCCTAAAATCGGCCATTCACCTCTAATTCACTGAAAATGACCCTTACTTGCAATAAAACCACACTTCCACTAAACCAAGAATTCTTATCCCTTTTTACCGTAACCAAACTATTTAAAGAATATATAAGAACCACTTGAGTAGCCAATCTTAGTGTAAGGCTTACCTCAACATCAATGTAGTTCAAAATAGAAAAAACCCTCCCATTCATTAGCCCTAAAGTGCTCTTATTGGTTTCAAGGAGATAGTACCTATGTATGATGCTTTCGATTATGGGAATGTGATGGCAAGAACCTGGCCTACTTGTTAGGTGGTGAATCAAACCTTCGAAGGAGATATAATTGCAAGAAGAAAGGCAACCATTCACATCATTCTTGCTCATTCTGAAGACATCGTGCATAACATGAGAAACCATCATATTGAGATCTGGAATGGTCAGATCATCATATTTGTTCATTTTCACACCAAGAATGGCTAAAAACTCTTCAAAAAAAGGGCATATCTCCATTTCTTTTAAGCAAAAAAAAATGGAAATTTAGATCCTAAAAGGAAAGAGCACCATAAAGGAAGCCATAGTCAAGCCTAATGTTCATAAAATGCTTGAGATTATAAAGATTATATCTCCTAAGGAGCATCCAATCATCATAGGTTAGAGAATTGACAAAGTTTTGAATAAGGGTTTTGTGTTTTTTATGCTCATTTTGGTGAACCAAGTGTAGAGAATGTAAGGAAGTAATGGCAGAGAGTCCTTATATATAGAAAATAGAGAGATATACATACTTTGACTAATGGTCAAAACTTAGTGACTAAGTCTACTAATGTGGGAGACCATGAGATTGGCATTTGTACATATGTTTATAGTTTGTGAATGTTAGTACTTGGTTATGGACAAATGTTGTCTTTTGTGGGGACCATGATGCTAGGATGCATACAAGTATATACTTTATAAAAATTATGTGATGAGTTGGAGATATATTAATCCATATCCATATCTATACGGTGGGCTAAATTGACAAAATTAAAACTTTTGGTTCAAATTAAATATTTTTCATAATCTTGTATATCTAATTTCAATTCTTTCATTCATACTCATACTTCCTTATTCCTTGTAAATTACATTTTTCTATTCAAAATTTTTAAATTAAGTTCATGGTTTTATTATTAAATCTTTTGAAAACGATCTATTTTTCTTAAATTACATAATAAGTGAACATAAGCATATTATTGAAAATAACATTACAAGTTTTGTATTATATAATATAAAGTCCTCATAACTAATACGAGTAAGATATTAAGCAAAAGTCACAAATCCATAAGTAGTATACAAGTATACAGTACTAAAGAAATAAAGACTATATGTGATATAGTCATCTAAGGGGAATGATTAAAGAAGGGGAGTAGAAGAAATGGTGCATCAGACTAGCAGACATTGTGGCTCCAACCATGCTGTCTCCCCAGCTCATAAATCTGCCTCTTATACTCAACCTCATGGTCCTTCGCCTTGTATAGCTTGGCCACAACATCCTGCGAAGAAGTCACAATCGGGAATTTTGCATTAGTTGGATTATATAGACGTAATATACATTCATATATATGTCATGCATACATTTAAATTTAATACTTACCAATGTCTTCTTATTGATCTTGGATATGAGGTGCTTTACACTAGAAAGACCCTGCATCAAGCGATCCATAGTAGATCTTTTGACTTGCATTATTATTTGGCATTTTATGATTAACATTATTATTTATTTTTATTATTTCTTTTGAACACACTAACAATAAATTTTAAGATGAAGTTTCAAAATTGCTTACAAGAGTAGCTCCAACTAGCTCGTAATGAATAGGCTAATTCTCAGAGATGGCTAACTCCTCAAAAATCCCAGTATCATATTTGAAGTCAATAATGGGGAACTCTAAATTCACCTCTCTGGCCAAGTCCCCAGGCACTACATCGATACTATTCTAAGTCCCCAAGTACTCAAAAGAAGTGTTAGACTCACCCCTGCCTCTCTTACAAGCCTCTTCACAGTAAATTAAAAGTTAGAGTCATAAAACCAATAAAAGGAAGCAAAATAGAAAGAATAAGAAAGATGTTACCTCGAAAGCAGTAGTGGTAGAAGCAGTAATGGTAGAAGCAATAGGAGTAGAAGGACTAGCTCTAGGAATGCCAGGGTATAAATCATCTGAAACATCCTCGAGAAGTTATAATCAGACAAAGAGAATATAGGCTCCCTTCTCAAAAGGCTCCATGAACATATCACAAGGAAAGCCAATCAAAAGCGCTTCAAATCTCCAGCTGAAATACCCTTCGTAGCAGCCATGGATGGAGGTGGCAAGTTTGGTACATGATGAGCAAGGGGTCCCATCCATTACTGGCAAACACGCTCACCCAAATACCAACTCTGATGTAAAGGATTGCAAATAGCACTCGCCTCATTATCAAAGCATTAACAATCCCGTAGCCCTCAAAGGCCACCCTAAATGGATCAAGTCGCAGCTGCAACTAAAAAGGTAATAATATTAATATAAATAGATAATTTACTAACTCCTTTTCAGTTTCTTCATAGTAGATGATTACTTGATGAAATGCCAACTTGTTGAGGAGGTTCCTATGCCTCCCTAAGTCCTTAAAGGTACCAGAACAAGCACTCAAGTACCATATTTTATGAGGAATAAGAAGGGCATCATCCTTATCATGATCCATTCAAGGGGTGGAGAAGATACCATACTCATATGCCTATATCTACCAAAATAAATAGCAAAAAGCCAAAAATTTAGACCAAAAGAAGAATCCCTAGTGAGTCAATCAAATAAACTAAACAAAAGCTACTCAGATGGGCATAACCTCTACACATCCTATTTATATATCCATATGGTGTGTAAAAGTAGCTCCTCCTTAGCTATAAGTTCCAACGACATTAAAATCCTTAAGAACTAGTAAAATGCATAAATCAATGGTGCTCTCAGTATTGTAAATAAGGGTGGAAGGAAGCAAAAAGAGTAGGAAGCATCTAGTCAGTTGATCAACCTCCATAATATCTTGAGGTATTCGACCATGATATGTTTCATATAACTTCGAATGGCGAATGCAGCTGCTGCCCTCAAAGCTTATGAAAGTAAAGGGATGACCGATAAGCTTCCTGATATACCTCTTAGCCTCATTATCAATGTGAAGTGTGTACAAACAAGTATTAACTGGACTAGTGTATCGATTAAAGGCAGCCCCATAATTAGGTGAAAGTCTATAGGGTCAAGAGTCAGGTCCCCGAACTTATAATGGAAAGTATAGGTGGTATTTTGCCACCTCTCCAGCAAAGCTCTTAAGGTCACTAAAGTATCCATCCGATGACCCTTATGAGGAAGAATAGTTAAAAACTGGTCAAAACCAAAACCCAGGATGCGGTCATGTACAGAATCTGGAAGCTCCTTGAACCATGCACGCACTTGTACTAAGTTTTCATCACCTTTTAGAAGGCTAGTATTCCTTTCCTACATATAAACAGACACCCAAAAGGCCAAAATTCATCACAAAACACCTAAAATACCCAAAAATGGTTGTTTTCCCCTACTAGAGGAAGAACATGTGATTTGGCCATATGAATAGCTAGTCGGCTATTCATCAGGACAAACTGACCATTCCTCCATTTTAGTTGGCTATTCATCAACCCAAACCTGTTGTTCATCCCCCTAAACCTATTGTTCATCCACTTGGTTAGTTGTTCTTCATTTAAAACTAAAACCAACATGCCAAATCACGAAAATTCATTCAAAACATAACCTAGATGCGAAATCTAGCTAAATACATCATCTTTAGAGCATGGGTAAAGTGAAATTGTAAAGAAAACATAAGAAAACTAACTTGACATGAGCAAATTGGTGCTTTAGATTGTAAGGACTGGAGGAGCTTCACCATGCAATAATTTGATTGTTGGTAGCTGTTTGGTAGAAACTCTGCAAGTATACAGAATCGACAAGTAGTACTAAAGATATTATTCCCACAGAAATTTTAATCTATCAACCTATTAATCTATTTCTAATTGTTTAAAGCTTCTAATTGCGATGATCAGTTTAACTTTAATTAACTAAACTAAAATAAAAATATAAATCCTAATTTTGAAATCAATTAACCAAATCTAAAAAAATCATTGAGAAATTTATTCACCTCACATTCATTAGCCAATCCCCTTCCTTTAACTCAATTATTCATGCAAATCCTGAGCTATCTAAAATGATAATAACCTTTCTCAAGGTTAACTATACTACTCTGCAACCTTTAATTAAGATCATGCAACCCAATTCTCATTGTAATTACAAACCCTAACTAATTGAATCACAAAGTTTAATCTCAAATCTTAAAGAATTAAATCAATTCAATTTATCTCTAACAATGAATCAATTTAAATTATATTTATAGTTCTATTAAAACTATCATCTCTCAATGCATAATCTTAATTAAAATCATTTCAATGCTGGCCAAATATAGACAAGCATTAATCTCAATAAACATAACTTTGCATGAATAAAAGATTTATTAGAAAGGAAAATTTGACTAATTCATGTTCGGATCCTTAATTCCCTAATGAATAAAAACCTAGCCTAACATAATTAAATTAAACTCAATTGACAAGTAAAAGAAATCCATCACCAATTACAAGAGTTAAGAAGAAAAATAAGAAATTCAATCTCTTGATATCTCCAATCTTCAATCTCCAATCTTGATCTTTAATAATTCCCTAAAGGTCCTCCTTTTTCTGTCCAATATCCCCTTTTACATGCCCTCTTATTCCTTTTTTAGGTTCCCTTCGATTCCCTCTAGATTAGGGTTTAAAGAAGTCAATCTTATCTTTTCTCTTCCGCACACACGGCCATGTAGATTTTCTACACACCCATGTCTTCCTTATATGAAACATCCGGGCACCCACACGGCCATATCCGGAGCCGTGTCTCCAGTATATAAAATTGGCAACGCATCACACAGCCTGATACATGGGCGTGTCCTGACCCATGTTCAGGGCATTCAAATCCTCCAGCAGACTACACGGCCAACCACACAGTTGTGTATTATGGGCTCTTTTAGTCCAGATCACTACACGGGAAGACACACGGGCGTGTTATATCCCGTGTTCATAATAGCTTCAAAACTCGACTTCATTTTCTCCCAATCTTTGATTTATCCGCATCCAACCTTGATTAATGACCTATAATCACAAATTAAACATAAATGCCCTATCTAACATAAAATCTACTACCTAAAACATAACAAAATATTCACTAATCAAATTCAACATTTGCTTGTCCTCAAGTAAAATTACTCAACATCTTATCACTAATATGAACAAAACTCAAAAATCACTTTCACTTCCACATTTAACACATTCTCCATTTAATATATACCTTATAACTCAAAAGCCTAAATAATAATTCAAAAATTAAAGGATTCAATAAATTACCATGTGAAAAGCTATCCTCTTAATTATAACTAAAAAATTCACAAATTAACATTTAACTACAGTCAACCATTAACCTCAACACATTTTTTCATGAGTGCGTTTTACGCTCCATCTCATATATTTTTCTTGTAAATCAAATGCATTAATCGAGTGAGTGCATTTTATGCTCCTTCTCACAACAACTTTCATGCAATTCCTTATAATAATTTTTTTTTCAAATAAATTAGGCAAGTGTGTGTAACACTCCATCTTGCCCTAGTTAGCCAAAATTAAACATTAATCTATGAGTCTCAATCATAACTAAGAGGAATTAGCATTAAGTCCATTAAACATCAAAAAATCCTTTAACTCTCAAATTATCACCTAAGTTTAAAAATCACAAGCTACACATTAATTGGAGAATATATCAACTATGCAAGAAAACTAAATTTTTTGAATGAAGTTCATCAAAGTGGTAAGCACAATCAAATACTTAATCATGGAATCCTAAACATAAACTAATCATAAAAAAAATTAAAATTAAAATTTTCACAATTAAACCCCCCACACTTAAGTGACACATTGTCCCCAATGTGTAAAAGATACAAAAATAAAGGAGAAAAAGAACTAGTACTCCCCTGGTTTTAAATTGTGCGATAGATTCGCGAATGTGGAGAATGGAAAATAAAAACTGTACTAACAACACTGAAATGAAAAAAAAACAACAAAAATATAAAAGTAACACAAAATAAAATATAATATAAAACTGTACATAATCCAAAAGAAAATTAAAACAATATAAGATAAAACAAAAACAAATAAATAAAAGAGTCAATCAAGGTCATCTGCATCATCATAATCATCACCCTCCTCATCACCATCATCCTCTGCCTCATCCTCCTCTGTAGCAGTAGCAGCCTCTATATTAGCATTATCAGGCTGACGAGCAAATGAAGACTGAGGCTCCATGGACTCAGAATTAGTAGAAAAGAATGCAGCCGGAGCAGGAGACATATGTGGAGGATCCATACCCCTCTTAAGCATCAACATTATCATACACTGCTGCTTCCAGTCAAGCTGAGAATGGATATGGCGGAGCATGGTCTCATGTCATCTCTGTGTCACCTCCTGATGCCACTGCACTGCCTCAATCCGTGCCAATGCATCAGTAGGAAGAACTGAAGGAACCTCTATAGCAGCAATGTCAGGCACAGGAGCATCGTGGCCCTCAGCTACCTCAGGTACTCCCTCTCCAGGTGGAGCACCGTCAATCAGAACATAAGAATCACCTCTCTTTTCAACAAGGTGCATCAATCTAAATGTTTCCATGGCAAGCGCAATAGTAGAACAACTCCTATGCAACCCCGTCAAATCATTAAAAACACCTAGGTTCTTAGCCAACAATAGTATAAATTACCCTCTCAACTTATTTGACATAGTGTCAAAATAAGTCGCTAATCCATAACTTAAATTGCACACTATCTGAGACATCAAACACGATAAATAGAACATATTACGAACCGTTACAACTTCGGTGCTCTCACGATGGCCACAAATGGTGTGAGCTATAATCCTATGCAATACCTATAACACCGGAGATGTAAAGCATGTGCTCTTACTCTTAGTTGGCTCATATCTATCCTCAAACTCAGGACGAACATTGTTTCGCCAAAATGCTCTTGCACACGACCCTGACCCGTGTGACAAAGAGTTTTGGTATAACTCTGTCGTAGAGAATGATTTAGTGTATAATCCTAGGGCAACCCCAAATTCAGTAATGGATATAGCAAATTGCCGACCCCCTAATCAAAATTGAACCACCCCGGGTCGTTCATAATCAATCCCTTTTTTGTCCGTAACAAATGATGCTATGAATTCAATCATTAATTCAGAATAACTCAAATCCCTAATATCAATCAAAGCTCTCTACCCCTGCTGGTCTAAACAACTATGAATCTCATCCCATAGCCCAATCTTTTCTAAATCCGAACAACTCGGATATCTATTTGGTTCAATCGGGAGGGATTTGAGGGATTATACCTTTACTTGTGTTCGGTTGTTTGTAAATCAGAGAAGAGGATGAAGTTCCTCGCCGGTTGCTGGTGGAGCCACCTATGGTGGTGGATCAGCGCAAGGCATACTCAATGGTGGAGTCGATCTTCACCGAGAAGAGGAAGGACGATCTCTTTGAGCCCTTGTTTTTGTGCGTTTGGCCGGAGGAGAAGACATGGGTAAAGAGTAATCGGAGATAGATGAGAGAAAAGGAAGGAAAAACAAGCGGGTTTGGCCAGATTGGTGATCGGAATAGGGATCTCGGCAGTGGAGAGGGAAGAAAAAGAGAGAAAATTAAACCAGCGCGAAGAATGAATTTCAAAATCCCTAACTGTTCACCTTTAAAATTAGACGAGACACGGGCATGTTTCGCTTAAATTGGGGATTTCTTCCAAGTACACGGCTCGAGACATGGGCGTGTCTCTGCCCGTGTATCCTTCTGCCAGTTTTTCTTTAATGCAACACGGGGATCTACACGGGTGTGTTCCTGCCCATGTTTTGTTCTGTCAATTTTGATATGAACGAATACGGTCTCACATTCGGGCGTGTTAAAGACCGTGTGTTTCTCTGTCAAAAATAGCTATAACGAACACGGTCTTTAACAAGGGCGTGTCTTTGCTCATGTTGACACTTTGTGCTCCTTTTCTTGAAATTCTTGCCCCTCTTTCATTCTTTTCATTGGTGAACCTAAAACAAAGATAAAAAATACCAAAATCAAAGCATCTACCCTAAGAAATCAAACTAATAAAATTAAAATTGCATAAAAAACATAATAAAAGTTTGGTTGCCTCCCAACAAGTGCTAATTTAAGGTAACTAGCTTTACCCTAACACATCAAAACTACTTGGGATCAGAATTGGCATCAAAGGAAACATTTTCCTTCTCCCTTGCTCATAAACCTCCATAATAGATTTTACATCATTGCCCATTCACTTTGAAACACTCGCCTTTGTCATTTTCAAGCACAATGGCACTGTGAGGGAATGTTTGCACTATTTTTAATGGTCCACTCCATCTAGACTTCAATTTACCTGGAAATAAACGAAGACGTGAGTTAAATAACAATACTAAATCACCAATTTTAAAGTCCTTCTTCATGTTATGAGCGTCATGCCACTTTTTAGTCTTTTCTTTGAAGAGTTTGGCATTTTTATAAGCTTAGAGGCAAATTTCATCTAACTCATTGAGTTGTAATAGCCTCCTTTCTCCCACAGACTTCAAATCAAAATTCAGTGTCTTAATGGCCTAATATGCTCGATGTTCTAGCTCAACAGGTAGTTGATATGCCTTTCCAAATACCAACCTATATGGTGACATACCAATTGGTGTTTTAAATGTTGTACGATAAGCCCACAATGTATCATCCATCTTTGTAGCCCAATCCTTTCTTGAACTACTGACTATTTTCTCTAGAATCTTCTTAAGCTCACGATTCGTTACCTCCACTTGCCCACTTGTTTAAGGGTGATAAGGTATTGAAATTTTGTGATGCACACTATATTTCTTTAATAAAGCCACAAACTGTCTATTGTAAAAATGTGACCCCCCATCACTAATAATAGCACGTGGTACTCCAAATCTTGTGAATATCTTCTTTAAGAACTTAAGCACTACCTTTGCATCATTTTTAGGTGTTGCCAAAGCTTCTTCCCATTTAGACACATAATCCACTCCCACAAGAATGTATTAGTTCCTAAAAAAAGATAGAAAGGGTCTCATAAAGTCTATCCCCCATACATCAAAGATCTCAACCTCTAGAATTGAAGTAAGAGGTAGTTCATGGCATTTTGACATATTTCCAACACGTTGGCATCGATCACAATAGAGGACAAACTCCCTTACATCCTTAAACATTGTTGGCTAAAAGAAGCCACTTTCCAACACCTTCGTGCCTATTTTGGAAGCTCCATAATGCCCTCCATAACTTGAACCATGACAATGTTTTAGGACCTCTAGTACCTCTGTGTCTGGAATGCACCTCCTAATCACACCATCTTCACAGATTTTGTAGAGATAAGGATCCTCCCATAGGTATTTCCTCACCTCATACAATAGCCTCTTTCTTTGTTAGTGTGAAATTCCTTCCGGTAGCATCCCTCCAACCAAATAATTAGCAATGTCAGTATACCAAGGGTTTGCTATATGGTGTAGTGCTAAAAGGAACTCATCTGGGAAACTAACTTCAATAGGCTTTGGTGTACTCTCCTCTTGTTTTTCTAAACGTGATAAATGGTCTGACACTAAGTTTTTCGAGCCTTTCTTATCCTTAATCTCCAAATAAAATTCCTGCAACAGTAAAACCCATCTCATTAGTCTCGGTTTGGCATCCTTTTTAGGTAATAGATGTCGAATGGCGGAATGGTCTGTGTAGATGATAATTTTTGACCCTAATAGATAGGAACGAAATTTATCTACAGTAAAAACCACCACTAACTGATCGA
>CATIWO010144978.1:0-10696 GCA_949673435.1 Macaranga tanarius | reverse complement strand
TATTCAAAATAATCCAACTTTATTATCTTATATTATATACTCATTATTTTCTTATCTCAAAACAATAAAATCTCTTATCAACTTCAATTCAATACCACATGCTTAAATCTCTATCAAATATCAACTTAATTACAAAATAATAAACTCCAAATCATTCACTTTAATTAACTGAAGTAATAATATTCTTAATTATTATTAATGAACAATAATCCGGTTCTAGGACACGAATGTTACAGTTAGTCCCACCCAAGCTGCCCAGGATCGTGCTGCCGATGAGAGAGCTTTCACCAACACTGTTGTTGTCGACCCAAAAGGAGGAGAAGTCGCTAGTGCAGATGCGTGCAAGGGAGGAGGAACTGTTGCCACTGTCAACATCATCGACGTTGTGTGCACAAAAGAGGGAGTTGTTGCCGCTGACATCTTGCGAGGGGAAGAAGGAGTTGTTGCCGCTGTCAGTATCGCACAAAGGGCAGAGGTTGTTGTCGGTGCCGAGCCACCAGAGGAAGGGAACATAGCAACCAGCCACACCAGCAACACCGTTACTTCCTCCACTACCATCGACGGTAGCCACTTTGGTGGTTTTGCTATTTTTTCCTCCACACCTAGTCCATTCGGCAACCTCAGTAAGCATAGTCCTTATCCTTCTCTGATCAAGACATACTTCAGGAAGAAACGTAATTCAGGTAAATTTCTTTGCTTATTCCTATGTTGATTGTGTTGGTGACTCTGCACATCGTGTGATGATATTGAATTTGTGTGAAATTGATGTACTAGATATTAGGAGAAATGCTGCCCAATTTTGATCTTACTTTGATGAATGACTAGTGAAATGGCAATTTGCTACCTATTTCAAGTTGATGTCATGCTTTGTGAATGAATTTTTATCTTGATGATATGCATTGGTAATACCAGAAACATGTTCAAGTGCAATTTTACAAAATACTTTGACATTATGATGCTATTTCCCCAAGGGTAAATATGTGTGTATCTTGCAAAAATGACCTTTCCAATAAGAAAAGCCTAAAATTATTTTAGCAAGTAATGCCAAAGTAATTTATTTGCTTAAAAGTATTTCTTTTGCATTTAACAAAATTTCGGTCTATCTCAAAAATCTATTGATGAAATTCTTTTATTTTGACTAAAATTTAATGCAAATATTTTAAACCATGTCTATAGCTGATTATTTTAAATTTTATGTCATTTCACCAATAAATTTTAATCGGCTCAAGCTTTTCATCAATTAAAATTTTCAAAACTTGTACTTAACTATTATTTCTCAGTAAATTTCTTAAAGCATTTCACCCCTTTAAGCATCAATCTTTGTATTTCACCAAGGTAAAATATTATTTTTCACTATTTAGCATAAAATTCCAAATATAGTCCTTAACTTCATGAAACTCCGGGTGTAATCATCATATTATGGCATTTTATAATTGACCATACCCCTTTGACTTGTTACTTCCTCATTTCCCCCAGGTAAATTTTACCGATTTTATTAATTCTTGCACTTTTGCACTATTCGGACTACACTACTTAATGACATACTTTTCTTTAGGAATTTCCTTAGGAAAACCTGGTGAAATAGCTTTTTAACAACTTTCTTGCTCATTACCCCTACATTTCCCCAAGCAATTTTAGCTAATTTAAACTAGTTTTACATTTTTGCACTGTTTAGCCTAAATGGCCTGGTGAAATGCCTTCCCTTTGAAAAATGCCTTGATGAAATCTGGTGAAATGGCTCTTTTATGTTTAATTTCATCAACTGAGACACTTATGTTATCATTTCACCTATGATGTATGACTGTGCTACTTGGCATATTTTATGCCCTCATATAGGATATATGATTTGATGCTGTAAAAATTTTTAGCTCTGTTGACATTCTCTGGTACTGGTACTATACCAATACTTGCATAATGTTTATGTTACAGAGCCTTTGTTGCTTTGATAAAATGCTTTATTTAGCACTCTTCTAATAACACAGCATACTTTGCACCATAGCCATGCATTTTCACCACCAAAAATGCCAATTTTCAGTAGAAATGCTGTCGAAATTCTGTAAAATTACTGTTCACACATCATTCTTAACTTGCAAACCAATAACCCACACACACATTAACATACCAAAATTTAGCAAAATCAAATTTTATTTATTTATAGTAGTGGTTTTCAAGCCAACTTACACACCCAAAAAAGTAAAATTTTGCCACTTTATGTACAAAGTGGCAAACTTTTGGCCTGAGGCCAGTTACTCATCTTATTTTATTTTCCTTTCATTTCCCACGTAGTGGGAAATATTTTAGCATCACTTTCCTTACATAGACTTAATAGCAATTTAGTACAGTTCCATACAATACAACTATTCTCTGAACTCAGTATTGCAATCGAACCCCCCGTAAAGAAAGCATCGAGGGCTTTTTTACCATCAACAGTAATGTCAACTGGTAAAACCATTATTACATTAATTGAAACATATATGTTAAATGCAGCTGGTTTTGACATCTCCACAGATGATTTTTCAACAACCACCATTTTAGATTGATTCGGCCTTGTGGCCTGGACTGCTATGCTTTTTGCCCCCCAAGTGTTCTGAATTTCAATGATATTTTCCTCAGCCTCCTCCTGAGTCATGAAGTCCTCTTTCTTTGTAATTAGATCCTCTATAGCTTTAGTCCCAATTTTGAATTTAGCCTCAGTTTCGAACTCTTGTTTATTTTGTCTCCTTTTAGGCTGATGAAATTTCTTGTGCTCTACCTTACGCCACTGCTTATTTGGTAAAACAGGTGGGGGCACCACAAATCTTGGTCGCTTTCTATTGAACTTTGGTGGTGGCCTTCTATCATCCCTCCTCGGCTTAGGTTTGTAGTTGTTTTTCAATATAGCTAGTGAAGGAGGCTTTTTCTCTAGAGCTGAGAACCTCCTATGAGGGACTGGTCTCCAGTAGCTTATGAACCTATTAAAATTCATATTGGAAGGCTGAACCACTTTCTTTTTTCCTCTGATCTTGTTATTTTAAATCCATATTGATAGGATCAATTAATACCACTAGTGCCTCATTTTCTGCTTTTATGTTTGCTTCTACCTTTAGAGGTTGAGGAGAAGGCACACAGTTAACTTTCCCTTGGGGAATTTGTATAGGGCCCTGAAGAAATGGCATTCATCCTTTAGGAATCTGCTCTTAGCCATCAAAAATTATTATTTCAATAGGTAGAATGTTGCCCCCCGAGCTTTGCACCTAGTTTTGAGGATTTAGCGGTTGGCCTTAGGGAACTTGTAAATTGCCCTGGTGAAATAGCATCTGACCTTGATGAATATTGCACCCCCCCCCCCCCCGAGCTTATTTCTTATTGAACACCCTCATGGTTATGAATTCCAAAATGAGAACTTAGATTTTCCTTATCACCACCAAGAACCTAACCTCCATCATTAGGCTTAACAGGAGATGAATGTCTAGGTTCTCTATGGGGTTGAACCATCACCTTTGGGGACACGTTATAACTCCCTTGCTTCAGATAGGCCTCATTCATCTTAGCAAATGAAGTTTATATCTCTTGTAAACTCTGGTTGATAATACTATTCATCTGCTGAAAGAAATTTTACAAAGAAGCCTGAAAAGCACTATTCATCTGTACTATTGAATCTTGGACCTGTTTCATTCCATATGAGAAGATAGTTTGGGCATTCGTGCCCTCAGTAGCTGTAGTCATAGCATTAATGATTGTAGGACTTTAGCTTATGTAACCAAAAGCTGGTGCCTCGGTCCAAGTTTGATCCTGAGGTACAGAACCTCCATAAGCTTGTTGCAATAGAGCACCTATTTTTACAGGTGTATTGGTCGGATTACTAACCCAGAAAGTTTTTTCTCCATTTTTAAAGCTGGACATCTTATTAAAATGTGTCCCACCGAGCGTGCTAAAAGATTATTGGTGTAATTTTTATTGAACCAGGTTCGAGCGTGCTAGAGAAAAATTATCTCCTCAAGTAAATTATGACTTCTTCAAACAGGTTGTGGGTTCCTAAGTGCCTTTACCACAATTTGCTTGAGTTTCAACGTGTTTGTAATTTTTAGCAGTAGTAAATGATGAATAGAAAAAAGGCAAATTATAAAAACAAGATTTCTATTGGTGTAATGTTTGACAAGCTTGGGGAAATGGTAAAAGGAAATTGAAATTAAGTAAAAGAGACATGAAATTGCTAAAGGAAATATAAAACTTGCTTAAACAAGAAAGCTAGAAAATGGCTATTTTTAACAATTTGATTTACTGCTGGTGTTTAACGTGGGATTTGATGATGATTGATTTTTTTTTTAATTGATTGATGATCATCCTGTTAATTCCTTCCCTTCTCTTTTTATAAGAGGTCTGCATTAACTCCTTCCCCACAGGAACTTAACCACTAAGCTCTTCACTCCGTAATAATTTTTCTTATAACTTCTGCGCCTTTTGATTTTCCCCACAATTCAACAGTCCTTAATAGTTTCTCTAGAACTTTCTTTCTTTTTCCCCAAGCCAAAATTAAATTTTCACCAAGTAAAATTAAATTTAGATGTAAATGGGTTGGGCTTGGTGGAATGGGCTCAACGTTGGGCTTAAAATCTATATTAGGCCTAAACAATAATGTAGAATAATTTAGATCAATGATTAATTTTTTAATAATAATTTTTACATTTTTAAAAAAATCATGCCAATATTAATGTTTATTATTTTAAAATTATTTTTATAAAAAAGTAACATATGCTTTGAAATAAATAATTTTTAAGAATAAATTAATGTTTTAAAAACGTTAATTTTTTAAAAATAATTTAACACTCTAAAATAAAATTTTTAAAATAAAATATCAATAAATAAATAAATAAATATTTTATGGTTTAATTGTACTAAAATAAAGGATTAAGGGCTTTTTTATACCTTTTATAGTCTCAAAAGTTAAAAATTTAACTGTGTTAGCCAATTGTTAAAAAAGGGGGGCTATTTGTACCATTTTTAAAATTTTATGGGTTTTAATGAGTTGACATTAAATTTATGGTATTAAATGCTCCTTTTAAAAAAGTTTAGGGGATTTTTTACACCTTTTGCCTTTTCTTAAATTATTACACAAAAAGAGACTTGTATACTTATAATAAAGAAGAAGAATTTTTCCTATGATGATAAATGGTGATGAGAGAATCTGATTAGGTGTAGATGGCATTCTAAAGGAGATCTTATTGCCTTTAGTCTTGGGGATTGATATTTCACTCCTCTTTCCCTTTTTGGGGTTTACAAATACATGTGTTTTTTAAGTTTGTCTCATTCTTGATTAAGAACTTCCTTGGATGTTTGAGCTCAAGAAAAGATAAATGAAGATGAATATGGCATGTGCAATTTAATGGAGCACAAAGTTTTAGTTTTCAATTTGTAATTTTTCAACATATCTTTCTAATTTTCTTTATTTTATTTAGTTGTGCTATTGGACTCAAGCTTATTGAGCTATTGATTTTTTTGCATATTATTTATTTTAATGAAATTTTATGAGTTGTTTTAAAATCAATGGGTTAGCTTACTTTTAACTAGCCAATATGTCTCCATAAAAATAAAAAGAAAAAAAGAAAAAAAAGCTAATATGTCTCTATGTCAAATTTATACCCACTATTAATAATGATTTTTTTGAGGTATCCATTTTTTTGAGCATTTAACATTTTTTTATTAGATAATAAGAGGATAATACATGTATGGCCTATGAACATACATATTCAAATACATCAACTCAAACTTTATGAAAAATCTATTAGAAACATTCATATTCTTTATAAGAGAAAACTTAATTTTGCTACTACAGCAACACCACAGCTTTCAAACATTCTTCTGTCATGGCTTTGAAAAGGAAAAGAAATGCGCAAGAACAAGTTTCTCTGAATTCTTCTTCTTGTCAACAAGTCTAAGAAGGCCGTGAATATAGGAGACTTGACGAGAAATTCTTTTAACAATAGAATTATGCTTGAATTAAAAAGTTATGAATAAAGACCATTCATTGTATCATGAAGGAGCAAATAGAGTAAAATGTCATGAATTCTTCTAGATCTATCACTAGCTTGGAGATCTTGAGAAATATGTTGTGAATATCATATGTTGTGTATCATGAAGGAGCAAATAGATCAAACACAAAAAATTTCATCTAAAGAACACTATAGCAAAAAGTAAAACCATCCACATCACTACAACAAACTACCTTTTTTGTGGGGAAATATTTTGCCATAAAAAATTAAAAAATTGCCATTAAAACTATTTATGGCGAAATTGAATTTCGCCACTGAGTCGCCATTAAAAATGCGTTACTAAAATCTTACTGATGAATTTCATATTCGCCACAAAAAGAATATATTTTGTGAGGAATTAAATTTTGTCACAAAATGATTGATCAACAGTGTCGACAATATTGCACCACTATCTTCTTATAATTAGTGAGAAATTTATTTTGCCACAAAATGTGTAATTTTAGTATGAAATTTTTTCCCACTAAAATAACTATTGGTGGGGACTTATTGTAACACTCGCCTTCCAGTATCTGTATTTTCAACTTAAGTATAGTATATTATACATAGTATAATACTATACCTTAATTAAGTTGGATATGTATATATATTGTAGAGAGGGACTTAATTGTAAAGAAAGTTTGGACTTATTTATCACAATAGGTAGTTGTGGAGTAAAGTATAATTATTCAAGTTCATTAAGGGGGTGTAAAGATTTAGTGATATTTATGTATTATTTTATTAAGAGTTAGTGTAAAGATATTTATTAATAATTATCTAAATTATTATTATTATTATTATTATTATTAAGTGATAATATATAATTATGAGGAAGAGACTTTGAAGGGGGCAAATGGTGAATTTTTATTCGTGAAGAGGGTGTGTGTGTGTATATGTATATATGTGCTTAGTGGTGAGTGTAGAGATTGTAGAGAGGAAAAAGGAGAAGAATTCTTGATAGCTTTGAAAAATTTTAATTATTCTCTACTCATCTAAGAATCATTTTTGGAAGCTTTAGAAGATCTAGAAGTGGTTAGAGTATTATTTTTGGTAAGTCATGCATGTAATTTGGTTAATTGAATTAGGTTTTATTTGTGGTGAAATTCGAATTCTGTTTTCATTATGCATCAATCTTAGTATTTTGACCATATCTTGAGCTATAGAATTCTGACTTGAGCATGGTTAGATTCCTTGAAAACTTCAGAGAGTCCTCTTCAACTTTTATGTTTTGAGTTTTGGTTGAATTCGTTGTTAGGAGGGTCAAATAGGGCTGAAAATTTTACTGCTCACATTATTGCTCTGATTTGGCCGAATGGATTCTAAAATCCACAATTAATTCCACACATGTCCTAATTGAATGATTCTAATTGAAATTTTCAGTAGACTCATAACCTTAGCTTTGGAAGCAATTTGGAGATTATTGGACTTGTGTGTGTATCTCTATGTTATATTGAGATTTAGAGCATTTAGTTGTACTTTGTGAAATTTAGATGAATTACAACATTTAATTGTTGGAATTTGTATGTAATGATGTATAGAAGTTGGAGGAAGTGGTGGAGACCCTACTCAATTGGGGGAGCTTTTCCTTGAGAAGGAGTTCAAGCCTTTTTGTAAGTAATTATTGATATTATGTATATATATATTGAATTTCATATTTTAGTGTGAATCATGTTACTATGTAAATTGTACTAGCTACTTAATGTGGCAAGAAATGATACATATATATATATTGTGGTGAGAGTATTGAATTGAGATTGAATGGTTAAAGGAAATGTGTTATGTTGAGAATGATGAATGGTGAGTCACTATATTTATTGGAAATGGTGTGAAATGAAAACAAACATGAAATGTGATGGTATTAGAATTATGGTTGTAATTGGTATTTATTATGAACTTGAGATTGGTTTATTGGATATAAATGATGTTATATTTATGATGAAATGTGAATATGATATGTGATTAAGTCGATTTGCTTCGTGACTATCGACTAGGAGAAATGTTAATTTTGTCGATGGGCTTTGTGACCATCGACTGTGAGAAATGATGATTATATTGATTGGCTTTGTAACCATCAACAATTTGAAATGTGTTAATTATGTTGGTTGGATTTGTGACCATTAACAATTTGAAATGTGTTGATCATGTTGGTTGGCTTTATGACCATCAACAATGTGAAATGTGTTGATTATGTTGATTAGCTTTGTGACCATCAATAATGTCAAATGTGTTGATTATGTTGATTGGCTTTATGACCATCGACAATATGAACTGTGTTGATTATATTGATTGACTTTGTGACCATCAACAATGTGGAAGGATGATATGAAGTTGATTGGCTAAGTGTCCATTGACAAAATTAAATGAAATGTTGTGAATGCGAGAGTATGAAGTAATGATTGCAAGTATGTTTATTTAAATATATGCACATGTATATATGAGATGTGAATGTAAGGATCATGGGGGTGTGTCGATGATATTGGTTATTGAAATGGTTTTGGATTATTTTAAATATTGTGATTTATTATATATGTTGCACCAACAATTGAGTTTTGGTATTGTGCATCTTGTTATGGTGTTTTGGATGTAGCAAAGGTATTTAGACACGGCTATGGGGCTTCAATGCACAGCCGTGTGTATATAGAGTGCTAAATTTAGAGTTCAGGCACAGCCATTTGCCTTTTTCGCATGGCCGCGCAGGTCCAGAGTTCTAATTTAAGGACTCAGGCACGGTCATGGGCAAATTCTGCCCGACCGTGTGCAACCTAGAAATTTTAGCCTCAGTATTTTTAACATAACTTAAGCTATAGAACTCCAAATGGAGCATGGTTTGATGCTAAAGAAACTTTAAAGAGTTTTTTACAATTTTCATGTTTTGAGTTTAAGTTGAATCTATCATTATAATAGTCTAATAGAGCTTGCCATTTTATTGCTTACTCTGATTGCTTTGCATGACCTTTTAGTGTTCAAAAATTCATAATTAATTCTATACACTTCTAAATTACATAATTCTAGCTTGGAATGAAACTAGATCATTAAGATAGAGTCTTTATAAAAATTATAGCTTTTGGATGTGTGTAAAAGTAATAGGAACATTTTGAATCAAGGTCTTGAATCTGCTTATAGCAGACTTAATAAGAAAAATGACGGATTCAGGCATGGCAGTGTGCCATTTTGACACGGCCGTATGTGTCCAAAGTAAAAAATGCAAGCCTCAGGCACAGCTGTGTATAAGTGTCATATGGCCGTGTAAGTTCAGAGTGTTCTGAATTAAAACTCAGGCATGACCGTGTGCACATCTTGCACGGCCCTGCGTAGCATGTTGATGAAATTTCTTGTTATTAAATGTGTAGCAAGTTTTACATATTTTTCTCAATTAGTTCTTGAGAAGTATTATGTGACACCCTCCAGGAACCACATACAAGTGTTTAAATGATATGTCAACATATGGCATAAGAATTTTATTTTAATAAAAGATATACATTTGTACAAAACTCCTATCAAATACACATCATACTTTTATGTACATACATAACTGGGTATCAAAATAGATATATATTTTAAGTATAAAATATTTGAATGTTATGATGATGGTGCTCATGAGGATGGAGATTTCGACACCAAGTCTGCCTTTGACCCACTTGCTCTCTCAAAGAAATACACTTTAAACTCTAGTTAATCTGCACCTCAAGTAAGCCTATCTATTTTCTGAAAACCACAATTGCAAAAGAATAAGCTTACGACTCAATAAGTAATTGATAATACAACCATACATATACTTTTTCTCAAGAACTAATTAAGGAAAATACATAGAATGCATTACAACACATCATTTAATACAAGAATTTGACATTTAGACTGCGCATGGGAGTCCAAATGACAAAGGTGTAAGTGAGTACTAAAATGTCAAGCTAAATTAGAGAACTTTAAAAATAGATTTAACTCAATCTCAAAGCATAAAAGTGTAGAGGACTCTTTAAAGTTTCCATAGCATCAAACCACACCTCATTTGGAGCTCCGTAGCTCAAGTTATGGTCAAAATACTATAATTCTGCAAGTAGGCCACGCATGGCCGTGCGAAGAATGCACACGGCCGTGCGCCAGTGCCTGAGACTCGAATTCCTCATCTCTGAGTCCACACGGCTAGGGCTGTAAACGAACAGAGCAGCTCACGAGCCGCTCGGTGTTCGGTTCGTTAAAAGCTCGTTCGAGCTCATTTGTTAAGTTAAACGAGCCGAGCCCGAGCTTAATTCTCAGGCTCGTGTGATAAACAAACAGAGCTCAAACATCCCAAAGCTCGGCTCGTTAAAGCTCGCGAACAGTCTCGTTAAGATGTTCGTGAACATGCTCACGAACAAGCTCGTTTAGGAATGTTCGTGAACAAGCTCGTGAACAGACTCGCGAACAGGCTCATGAATAGGCTCGTGAACATGTTCATGAACATGCTCGCCAATAAGCTCATGAACATATTCGTTTAAGAATGTTCGTGAACAAGTTCGTGAACAGGCTCACGAACAAATATTATATAATATTGCTTTAATGTTAAGTTAATATAATAGTAATTTAAATTAGTGTTAAATGATAAAATTACATATAATAAATTTATATAATAACTATAAAATCAATTTGGTATTAAATACAATAAAATAATAAAAATTTGACTATGATATTAATTAAATATTATATAATATTAA
>CATIWO010144948.1:0-14132 GCA_949673435.1 Macaranga tanarius | reverse complement strand
TGTGTTGATGTGTATTATACACCTCAATTTGTATGTGTTAGTAAATATATTAGTTGTTGATATTATAGTAGTGTGAATTGGTATATAAGTGGGTTATAGTCGGTATATATTTAGTTTATATTTGGTATATGTTGTGATATATGTTTAGGGTTTATTGTGCTATGTATATATGTATTGAATGAGGATTTGATATAAAATGTGGATGTGGATTACTTGAAATAACGAGATGATTGTAGTTGTGTGTTGATGTGTATTATACACCTCAATTTGTATGTGTTAGTAAATATATTAGTTGTTGATATTATAGTAGTGTGAATTGGTATATAAGTGGGTTATAGTCGGTATATATTTAGTTTATATTTGGTATATGTTGTGATATTTGTATGTGTTAGTAAACCCTAGCTTGTGACTTCTGTAGACTCGAGGTGTGCTTGGTGATATCATCCTCCATCCATTCATTAGCATACATCTCATGCATTTTTTATTGATGTATTGAGCATTGAGCTATATGTAATGATATGTTGGAAATGCACTTTGAGTGTGCATGAGTTTGAAAGAAGCTGTGTATTTGAAAGTGATGTTATAAAGAATTTGTTAATGTATTTTGAATATGGTTGAATGTATATATCTCTTGTTGTGATGATTTAGATGTTTGGTGTGGATTAGTGTGTTTAGAGTGTGTTGTTGTAGCTTGATTTGAGTTTAAGTCATGTGTTTTAATATCACAACTTACTTTAAGGGCATTTTAGTCAATTAACATAAATGCATTTAGTCCTTATGTCTTTATGAAAGTTGTATCCATTTGAATTTGCTTTCCGTAGCTTTTTGAATCACTCGAATCCGAGTTTGGTAGAGGAAGTTATGGTTGAAAGAGTACGACAAGGTCAATCGGGTCTTGTTTTGTGTCACTCGGTGCCGACTCGAACCGGAGTGCCGAGTCGTGACAGAGCCATTTGGTGCCGAGTCGACCCGTCTTGCCGAGTCAATTTTCTTCAACACTTTTCTGTCTTCGTATTTTGACCATAACTTGAGCTACAAACCTCCAAATGAGGCGTGGTTTGATGCTATGAAAACCTTAAAGAGTCCTCTATAACTTTATATTTTAAGAATTTTCAAAATATATCTCTATAATAGTCAAAAATTGCCGGACATTTTATTGCTCACTCTAATATACAATTGGCCATGCATGACTTTTAAGTATTCAAAATCTCATAACTAATTTTATACATTTCCAAATTGAGTGATTCAAGTTGAAAATAAAACTAGACTCATAAATAAATAGTTTTAATAGTTTGCAAATGAATTTTACAACTTGGTTTTTATATATATTGGTATAAAGTTTATATTCCATTAGTTTTAAGCCACATTTATATAAGTATGTATTTTGTGGTTGGATTTGTTGTTGTGCATTGCATACTTATGTGGTTTGTGTGATGAGTATGAAGGTGCATGGCATGTAGTTATGTTCTTGAAAGAATTTTATTTTTTTCTAATTGGAACATGTGTTGGACAAGTTTGAGGCCACGTGTTGCGGGTCTCACAAAGGCCAAGGATGCATTGAAGAGCATCCTGAGTCTGGAGATGGGCACTCTCTAGAAGACTCAGAGATCCACTATTTTGTAATCTTTTTCTATCTTGGAGTAGCATTATAAGTTGGCTGCTATCACTACACTGAAGAATGAGTTCATATGGAGCTTTTCACATTTGGATGAGTCTAGTACAGCTCATCTCATAGCCTCCAGCCATCTTAGGCTTTTCCACCAGGAGGACTTATTCTCTGTTAAGTAGCTAAAGTTGAAAGAAATTAAGGAAGAAGATGATCTTCTTATTCTCAGCTGAGTAGCAGGAAAAGCAGCCTTTCTTCAAGTCACTCGGGAGATTAAGGAGCAAGATGCCAGGTTGGTCACTTTGAGGACTCAGAGAGATGATCTTCTTCAAAAGAACAGAGAGCTGACTACTAGGCATAGGGATGTGATCCAGAGAGCCCGATCCGTCAAGACTTCTTCGGAAAGCAAGACAGATACAACTAAGGAGTGGCTTAGCTAAGAAGAAGAAGCTATGATCACTAGGTAAAAATGCCTAGCTATTTAGGAGGACCTACGAGGATTTGACCTTGACTCATTGTGACCCATTTCCCTCTATTTATGGATATGGATATTGATACATTTGCTTTAGTACTTTACTTTGATGCCTTGTGATTTACTTCAGTACTGTATATTCTTGTGCTTTTTGTACTTGTGATTACCATCCTTTCATGGATGATGATGATTATAGCATGATTACTGCATGGTATATTTACTTCATTCATCTCTGTTTGGGCATTTTTTGTATATTATCACTGTCCACAGCACACATTGTACTACGGCCATTTATTTACACCTTCCAAATATCCAATTTTCAGTACAAATACTGCCAAAATTTTGTAAAAATTTAAAGAAAACACACCACAAATAATATTAAAATTTCAAACGAAAGCTCACACTTTATTTATTTATAAGTGGCATATAAAAGCCAACTTACAAAGCAAAAAGTAATAAAAAGAAACACCACTAAAGAATGTAGTGGCATAACATTGGCCATTGGCCAAAACATATTTCTTTTAGCTTTCCCTTATTTCCCCCAAGGTGGGGAAATATTTCTTCAAGTATTTTCCATTAATGAACCTCTTATATGGTATTCCATCTAAGCTTTCTAACCAATAAGCATTCCCTTCCAGAACCTGATTTATTCTAAATGGCCCTTCTCAATTTGGAGACCATTTCCCTAATTCCCTGTCATTAGTTCTATGTGGTAGAATGACTTTCCACACTAACACTCCAACTTAAAATTTCTTCTTTTTCATTATCTTATTGTAAAGTCTGGAGATCTTTGTTTTTTGAGCTAATATGTTGGTTAAGGCTCTAAGCCTTTCTTCATCCACACCTTCAAGCTCCATCAACATGGCCTCTTAAAATTGTTCAGGAGTAAGGTTATTCTGTCTAGCCACTCTCAAATACGGAACATATACCTCAATGGGTAGAATAACATCATGCCTATATGTGAGAGCAAAAGGACTTGTGCCAGTTGCTTCCTTCTTAGAAGTCCTGTATGCCCATAAAATCTCGGATAAGATTCTTGGCCATTCCCTTGGATTATCCTCCAGCATCTTTTTCAGGATTCTAATAAAGATTTTATTTAAAGCTTTTTCTTGACCATTAGCCTGAGCATAGTGAGGAGTTAAATTTAAAAGCTTGAAGTTATAATCATCTACAAACTCCCTCATTTCCTCTCCAGTAAACATAGTACCCTAGTCAGTAGTAATGGTCTGAGGAATTCCAAATCTATGGATGATGTATTCTTTGATGAAAGAGATTACGTCTCTCTGCTTAACCTTCTTCATAGAAATAGCTTCCACCCACTTGGTGAAATAATCAATGGCAACAATAATGAAACTATGGCCCTTGGATAAAGCTGGATATATTTTTCCAATTAAGTCAATTGCCCATCCTCTGAATGGATATGGTTTAACCACTGGATACAAGTTATCTGCAGGCACCCTCTAAATGCTTCCATATTTCTGACACTGCTGGCAACCTTTAGCATACTGGATTTAGTCTTTGAGAATGGTTGGCCAGTAGTAGCCATGCCTACAAATCAACCATCTCATATTCCTTCTTACTTAATGAGCTCCACAAACACCTTCATGCACATGTTTTAAAACCTCTATTGCCTCTAGAAAAGCCACACTTCTAAGCAACAAACCATTAAAAGTCTTTCTGAATAAATATCCTTCCAACAAAGCATAGTTTAAAGCCTGAGCTTTAACTTTAAAAGGCACTCTTTAAGTAGGATTTTTAAGATAATTTTTAAGATCTGCACGCCAATCCTCTGCCAGATTCAAGTCAATATTGAAGGTTTCCACCTGAACACCTCTTTCCAAGATAGATGGATGATTTCTTTTCTGCACAAAAATAAACTTATGAGTCAAGTCCTCAGACAATCTCAGGCTAGAAGCAACCTAAGATAATTCATCAGCTTCCCAATTTAATTTTCTAGGCACATGCATGAAAGATACACTATCAAAGGACTCAACTAACTAAATGGCTGATATAAAATAGGGTGTTAAAAAAATACTGGTACATTTATACTCTCCCATCAATTGTTTAATAACAAGCTGAGAATCACCAATTGCCAGAATTTCTTTTGCACTAAGGTCTTAAAGAATTTGAAGGCCTATGATCAAAGCCTCATATTCAGCCTGATTATTAGTACATTCAAAATCCAGATTAAAACTGAGAGTTATTTTGGTTCCTCCAGGTGATGTAATTACTATTCCTGCCCCAGCTGACTTTTCTATACATGATCCATCAAATTTAAGGATTCATAGCTGGATTTCTACCCTGCATACTGGAAATTCATTTTCTTTCTCATCAACAGTATCAAAAGTAGGGTGATCAGCTAAAAAATCTGCCAGTGCTTGGCCTTTCATTGATTTTTAGGGAAAATATACTAGAGTGAATTCAATCAGGCCAAGCAACCATTTGCCAATCTTTTCAGATAGCACAGGCCTTTTCAATATATATTTCATCAAATTAGTTTGAGAAATTACATACACCCTATATTTCAGTAAATAGTGTCTCAGTTTAGTGCATGCAAAGTATAATGCCAAACACAATTTCTCAACATATGCATATTTCACCTCCATAGGAGATAAAATCATACTCAAATAATAAATTAATTGTTCATGACCTATTAAATCATTTTGAGCTAGCAAACATCCAATAGACTCATTTGCGGCAGATATGTAAAGTTTTAAAGGAATTCTCTCCCTTAGAGGAACTAGCACAGGATGTTGAGAAAGATATTGCTTAATTTTATCAAAAACAATTTGGTGTTTTTCTTCCCATTCAAAACCAACTTCCTGTTTCAATTTTAACAAATCAGAAAATTCCTTAGTCTTTCTAGCAAAGTTAGAAATAAACCTACAGAGGTAATTCACTTGCCCAGGAACGTTTACAACTCCTGCTTGGATTGAGGTGGCTTAGCTTTAAGCACAGCCCTTGCCTTATTTTTGTCTATCTCCACGCCTCTCTGGTGCACTAAAAATCCCAAAAAATTTCCAGCCTGCACACCAAATGCACATTTAAGGGGATTAAGCTTCAATTGGTAAATTCTTATTCTTTCAAAGCTTTTTCTCAAATACAAAATATGATTAGTGGCTTTTTAGATTTTACCACAATATCATCAATGTAAATCTCCATATATTGGTTAATCATATCATGAAAGATCGCATTCATGGCCCTTTAATGGCACCTGTATTTTTCAACCCGAATGACATGACCAGCCATTCAAATGTTCCAATAGCACCAAGACACCTGAAGGTAGTCTTAGAGATATCCTCTTTGGCTATGAAAATTTAATTGTAACCTGAAATGCTATCCATGAATGACAATAATTCATTCCTGGCAGCAACATCATTTAGTATGTCAGCTACAGGCATAACATATACATCCTTAGGGGTAGCTAAATTCAAGTCTCTAAAATCAAGACAAACTCACAATTTACCATTCTTTTTTATAACAGGCACTATATTAGATATCCACTCAGTATACTTGGTTAGCCTTATGAAGCCAGCCCTATAAGCTTTTGGATTTCATCCTTCACCTTCAGCTCTACCTCCTTTAACGTTCTCCTAGGAGGCTGCTGGAATGGGCAAAACTCAGGTTTGATGGGAAGACAATGATCAACTACCTCCCTACTCGATCCCGGTATCTCTGTGTAATCCCATACAAAACAGTCTTTGAAGTTCTGCAGTAATTCTATTATTTCCTTCTTCAGCTCAGGATTCAACAGAGAACTTACATAGGTAACCCTTGGCTCCTGATCAGTACTAAGGTTTATTTCCTCCAACGGATCCTGAACTTCATGTTTGTAATCCTCAAGGTGAACTGGAACCTCTTGTACATCCTCCATTTTTAACTCATCTTCACACTCATCTGATTCTTCCTCACCCAATATTTCTATCCCATCTAATTCTATACTTTCTCTGGCTATCTTCTCTAACACTTATTGCACGTACACCTTCCTTGTGGCAGCTGCAGCCACTGCCTGTTCTTCCTTAGTGTAACTATTCATCAATAATTTCCTCAATAAAAAGATGTCCTATCGGCCTATATGGCATGATAGACTTGTACAATAAATATGACTGTTGTTAAAGCACTTTCTCCATATCTTCTTTAGAAACAGGGACATGATTTGACTCAAACTTGGGCTTACCTCCAGTGAACTTGATAGGCCCAAGGTCCACATCATAGAATCTTACTTCTAGTTTATCTAAACAAGTGCTAAAAGGCCTATTGTCTCATCATCATTCCATAAAAGTAAAAACTGATGTAGAGAGGAAGGCACACACCAGTTGGTGTGAATCTAGTCTCTTCCAAGTAACAAATTGTAGCTTGCAGTAGAGTCCACCATAAAGAATGAATTGAGAGATTTTTTACTTCTCACAGTGATCTCAGCTGGTAGAACTCCAATTATTTTTGTAACTTCTTCTGTGAATGCAGTGTAATATCGGTGGTTATTAATTCCTCTTCTCTTTTACCCAGGGAATGCAACAACTTGAGTGGCATAATATTCACTGCCAACCCATTATCAATAAGCACTCTAGAAAAGGGCTTGCCGTTAAGATGAGCTCTGATGTAAAGAGGCTTGATATGCCTAGTTACCTCCATAGATGGTTTCTCCATGATAACTCTTTTAGGGAAATTCAGCCTAGTGGCCTGAATAGTAACTCCACTAATAAGTCTCTCATCTTTTAAGGGTATTGCCCCCTAGTGTTCTGTATTTTAACCACGTCTTCCTCAACATCACCATGTTGTATCATAAATTCTTTAGGCAGTGTGACTGAGGATGTAGTACACTCGAATGGCATTGGTTCACCATCCACAGTGAAGCTGTCAATCTCCATGTCATCCAGCATATTTGGTTCATCAATAAATGGCATTAGATCATCTGACCTGCTAACAGATTCCTCTACCTCCATGTTAGAAATTGGATCTTCAGTTGCCTTGCGTCTTAATTTGGATTTCACACTAGATTGGAACTCTGGCTTCTTTTGCCTTCTTTTAGCTGCTCTTTGCCTTTAGAGCCTCCTTTTCTGTATCCGAGTAGGTGGTTGAGGAAACTTTTTATGTTCTACCCTATGCCACTATTGGTTGGATTACACTGGAGGGGGTAGAATGAATTTGGGATGTCTCCTCTAGGACTTTGGTAGTGATCTCCTTTCTTCCCTCCTTCCTCTAGGCTAATAACTCTTTTCTGGTGCAAAGGAAGGGGAAAATCTTATGTTTGCAAGTTGTGGTCTCTAATAGTTCCCGCCTCTGAATGGTTCTCTATTTGAACCTTGAATTTGCTTTTTCTTCATGTTCTCTTTCCGCCATCCTATAGAAATAGCACCATTTACAGGAATATTTTTAGGAGATTGTTAGGTCTGATTTGCTACTCAAGAGGGGGGGTGAATTGAGCTTTTCAAATTATTTTAAAATTGAAAACTAATTTAACCAGCTCAAACTAAAATGCAGAAGTTTAAAACAAAGTACAGATTCAAAAACCTTGGGAACACAGTTAAGAGTGCAGGAGAGCCAGTTTTGTGAGTCAATTTAAATCAAGTATAGAGCGGAGGTAAGTTAAACAAGTTATTTCATTTGCAACCATCACAATAACCAATGAGAGAGTAAGAAGATGAAGGAGAAAATAATACACATAGGATTTTATCATGGTTCGGCTCCACTTGGCTACATCCACTCCCTAAGGACTCACCCTTGAGATTTTTCACTAATTAAAGTGATATCTTTTCAACCGGTAAGAGCCAAACCGTTTACAGCCTTAGTACTACCCTTTTCCTAAGCTGCCTCTACACTGATTTTCTAGCTCTAGCAACTAACCCCAACTGGTCTTTCCCAATAGCTCCAGCAAACTGCATACAATACTGGTTTTGCCTAGATCCAGCAATACTGCAAACTGGTTTTAATTAGCTCCGGCAACTATGCACCCATTTCTCTCCAAATGGTTCTTTCCACATTTCAAGAACAAGAAGAAGTGTGTTTGTTTCTCTTTCACTCAAGTAGCAATGATACACATAAAGTCTATAGACAAGAAGAGTGAAGATGACTTACAAGGAAGCTCAATGATGATTTTTCAAAACATTAACATGTAGCTCTAGCAACCATGTATTTGAGAGGAGAAGAAGATTTCCAACACTCTGAAAAACACTCTCAAATATTTGCTTTCTCACTCTTCACTTCTTAGAGAAGAATAACAGAGAAAATGATGAATTTATATGTCCTCAAGGATTTCCCTAATTTTCCAGCTATCATGATCTGTAATTTGACATGATTTAATCATTTGATTTGCTAAACATGCAATGAGTAACAAAATCTTTGTCTTTAAAAACTGTGCAGATTAGTTTCTGGCTACAAGATCAGGCTGCTGTAGAGACAGATTCAACTTTCTAAAACTGGTTTGGCACAGTTGTTTATCCAGCAGTCCCAAATGAGATTTTTTTCATTTTAGTGCAATGTGACTTTGGAACCCGGAAAAAGCAAAGTGTATCTCTTCTTTCACAAGTAAAGTAGTTGTACATATTTTTCAATCAAAAAGCACTTTGCCACCAAAATATTTTGCCAATCAAATTCAAAGATATGCAAGAAAATATATTTGATGAGACAAAAAGCTACATTTTATTTTTCAAATAAATTTATACAAATTAGACACAAAAGATAAAATATTTGAGCTTCTAAGAGTAAGTCATTTGACTCAACTATCCTCATAATATTTATCTATTTATCGAATTTCCCTCCAATTCTTTACATGGGCTTGAGGCTTCTTCATGGACTTGAACTTGGTAGATTGTGGCTTGTTGGCCTTGATTGACATGTACTTTGAACTCAATAGCCCTTATTTCTTTCATAAAATGCTTGAAACAAATTAGTACCCAATTATTATCAACATTGTGTTATTATCAAAATTGAAGATGTAACCTTTAGTTAACAATCTCCCCCTTTTTGATAATGATAAAACCTTGATAAAAATTTACACAAAAAGAAAAATGAAATTCAAGCAATGTGATGTTGATGAATGCTATGATATGCAATGTAAATTTTCTCCCCCTTACTCTATGCATAAGAGAAAATAATGCTCCCCCTAAATCTATGCCTTATTTAAAAATAATTAAAAACACAGGCCTTCTAAGAATTTTGTAGATAACTTTTAGACTGATAAGAATATTAAACAGAAATTAGAATTTAAGCACAAGTCTACCAAGCTAATTTGCAGTTAAGCTACTGTGACCAAAAATTATTCCTACAGAATCAAGCACAAGAAATTCTACTCATTGGACAAATAGGCTATCAAGAATCACAAGATAATGAGCAGATGTACATCTCAAAAATTAGGCCACAAGTAATTGCAAAAAAAAATCAAGACATAACAAGCAATAAAACATAGTATATTAAAAAAAATAACAATAGATAACAACAATAGGCATTGGCAATAGGCAAATAAGAAACTACTATAACTATACTGTACTACTCTCCCTTTTTGTCATTAGCAAAAAGGATCATCAAAAAGGATAGAGGGGGATGAGGATAAATACCAACACAAACACATAAAATAAGCAAAGGTCCATAACTCCATGAAAATAACATAACTTAGCTAAATATTCTATGGAGCTAACTATAACCTAAACATCCTTAGGTTAGTCCTTGGAGCTAATATCTCCGGGTTTGACAGGTTTAGAGCAGAGGACAGAGCTAGCTCGGGTGATGCGCTTAGGCACTGGAGGAGGCTTTCCCTTTGGTAGGATTGGATTTGGTTGAGGCAGATGGCTTTGAGGCAGCTTGTGGCTTGGAAGAGGCAGGCATGGGGGCAGATTTAGTCTGCTGAGCAGAGGAACCAGCTTGCAGAATCATAAATGGAACTGGAGCATGTGAAGAGCGAGCAGACTTGGATTCAAACAAAAAAGCAAAGAGTGCCACCTGACAAGCTTGGACATGAGTTTTAAGTAAGTATGTTACAGCACTGATCAGCTTGGCCCTGGCGGCCTCCATACTCTGATCCTCTGCAGCTTTAGCCAGATAAAGTAAGGGTTCAGGAACACTGCTGTTTGTAAGTATGGGCATTGAAGGTCATTTTCTTGGTGAGGCTGATCTGGATTCGGAAGCTGATTTGGTCTGGAAGACTGATTTGGAATAGGAAACTGATTTGGAATGGGAAGCAGATTTTTATGGGAGGTTGAGGTCCAGAACCTTATCTACAGGAGAGTCTTCAAAAATAGATATTTTGGTGGAGCTATGTTCACCGGATTCTACAGAATGAATAGAGGCTGATTTGGTTGCCGATTTTATAGAGCTTTCATTTTCCACTGATTTTTTAGGGGTAGCATCTTCATCACTCTCAGCCACTTTCTTCTTTTCTTGCTTTACCCGCTTGGTTTTTACAATAAAACTCTTAGAGATCTTGTCAGAATCTCCCACCAGTATGAAAATTTCTTCACTCAAATCAACTTTCAGAAACACAATCAAAGGGGTCAACAACATATCATAAGGCAGACCCTTTGCCTTTGTCACACCAGTTATAAAACCCATCATGAGATAGCAGAGATTAAGTCTTATATCATTCATTAAGTGCCACATCAAGCATAGTTCTAAACTACTCACATAGTCATAGCTCCCGGCTTTGGGTGTAAAGAAATGGGTTATAAACTTGTGTGCAATCCGGAGGTTGGTCTTCAAGGTGGCAGAACTCACCGGTTCATTCTCTCCCAGATTTGAATTTTTGGTCACTTCCCTTTTGAATTTCTTCTCATTGTAATCTAGCACCTTTTTCAAATCGGCTTTTTTAGTAATCCTATTCCCTTTGTTAGGAATGTTTTAGGCTTGCTCAAAATCACTTAGGGTCACCGAGTAGCTTTTCCCATTCAAAACAACTTTAATCTTTTCATCATTCACTACTTTAAATGACCCATAAAATTGTCTCATAAGTCTTTCATACACCACGAACTTTGTTTTTATAAACTCAATCCATTTCTGAAATTTGTACTCACTTGATTTGAAGTATTTCCAATCGATGAACTTGGGTGAGATAATTTGGTTGTTTGAATGTTGCATCTCTACTTCTTTGGCTTTGACAGTATCATCTCCAGTTTTCTCGGCCCTCTTTCTTTCTTCTGATTCTTTCGATTTCATGGGTTTTCTGCCCTTTGATTCCATCGGCTTCTTACTTTTTCCTTCGGTTTTGATTCTCTTCTTAGTCCTTTCGGTGCTCTCAGATGAAGATGATGCCGATCTTTTGGCCATTTTGCTATTTTCGATTTTCTAAGTAAAGGTGAGTGTCGGTTTTGATTTTTGCAGAAAAGAACTTTTGGGTTTTTATTTTTGGAAGAAGAAGATGGTAGATTATTACAATAGGAAAGTGAGAAGACTTTGGTTTAAAAGGATATGAACGGGTACCAAGAACGGGTACAATGGTTTAAAAAAATGTGCATAACTCCCCAAGAATATAGGCTCTAGAACCAAACCCCTAGGAAATCTAAGTGAACAAGTTAACTAAAAGAATAAAAAACTAAGCCGTGTTATTTTATACATGCATGTAGAGACTTTCACTTACTTTATGAGACAGTGATGGGTATTATCCATTGGGTAGTTATCATGATAAGCGGTTTTCAAGGTGAAGAAGGAGCCATGATTATTGGAAGAACCTTTTAGAATTTTCAATATTTTACTTGACCCAATAATATGATAACAACAACAAGAAGTGGTGGTAATTAAAACAACAAAGAGTGGAGACAATTAAAATTCATGGTGTTTGGCGGTTACCAAGAGAGAAAAGATGACAATATAGTCATTTTGAATTTTAAAAAAAAAAGCCTTGCTTGGGAAATGATGAAAGCAAATTAATTCATGCAAGCAATAATTATGACACACATAACCCAACACAAATCACTCAAATTACACTCATGCATTAAAATATTTAATTTTTATAAAATATTCAATTAATAAAAAGAATACTACATACTTCTAGGAAGGCACTAAAAGACAACAAGATAATAAAATAAAAGATGAAAATGCAATAAAATAAAACTAAACAAAATGAAATGAAATAAAATAAAATAAAGTGAGAAAGAACTACTGCACTATAAATGAAAGAAGAAATAAAAGTTTGCATGAATATGCATGAAAAGTGCATAGTGGCAAAAATTAAAAATGCAAGTATTCATGCACATGCAAACGAAAAAGACATTAACACACATAATGAAAGATGTGGTACAAAATGACTAAGCAAGCATAAATAAAGACAGCAGTTAATGGAAAAACAACATGAAGCTTTAAGACTCAAGATTTATCAAACCCAACTCTCTCTTAATTTTGCAAAATTGATCTTCACTTAAAGGCTTTGTAAAGATGTCGGCAAGCTAATTTTCAGAAGAAACAAAGATCAGTTTGATGTCCCCATTTTGAACATGGTCCCTTATAAAATGATGCCTAATCTCTATATGCTTTGTCCTTGAATGCAACACAGGACTTTTGGACAAGTTAATTGCACTCGTGTTATCACACAAGATGGGAATGTGAGTATACCTCAAGCTATAGTCCTCTAGCTCTTGCTTGATCTATAAAATTTGAGTTACACAACTTCTGGCTGCTATGTATTCAGCTCCAGCAATGGATAGAGCAACTGAGGTTTGCTTTTTGCTAAACCATGAGACTAGAACATTCCCTAAGAACTGGAATGTGCCCGATGTGCTCTTTTGATCAACTCTACTTCCTGCAAAGTCAGCGTCACTATATCCTACAAGATCAAATGAAGTGTCTTTAGGATACCAAAGACCTAAGTCTTGAGTTCCCACAAGATACCTTATGATCCTTTTAACAACTATCAAATGTGACTCTTTAGGATTAACTTGAAATCTTGCACATAAGCACACACTAAAATGAATATCAGGCCTACTTGCAGTGAGATAGAGTAAAGAACCAATCATACCTCAGTATATCTTGATATCAACATCTTTACCTTTCTCATCCTTCTCTAACTTGGTGGTTGCACTCATGGGGGTGTTGCTGATTTTAGCTTCAGACATTTTGAATTTCTTTAGCAGCTCCCTGACATACTTGGACTGATTTATGAAAACACCATCCTCACACTGTTTGATTTATAAGCCTAAGAATAAATTTAATTCTCCCATCATACTCACTTTAAACTCACCTATCATTATTTCAGTGAACTATTTGCATATGTTTCCATCAGTAGCTCTAAAAATAATGTCATCCACATAGATTTGAACTATCAAAACGCTCTCAAGCTAATTTTTGGTAAAGAGTGCTTTGTCTACCTTTCCCTTTGAAAACCCTTTGTCTAACAAAACTTGCTTAACCTCTCATACCATGCTCTGGGGCTTGTTTAAGACCATACAAGGCTTTTGTTAGCTTATAGACAAAATCAGGTTTCTCATGGTCTTAAAATCCAGGGGGCTGATTGACGTACACTTCTTCATTTAAGTACCCATTGAGAAAGGCACTTTTCATATCTATTTGATACAGCTTGAAGATCTTGAGGCAAGCAAATGCATAAAGGATCCTTATTGGTTCAAGTCTTGCAACTGGCGTAAAAGTTTCGTCAAAGTCTATTCCTTCTTCTTGGTTGTAACCTTTAACAATAAGTCTGGCTTCGTTTCTTGTCACATTTCCATGCTCATCCAACTTGTTCTTGAAGACCCACTTTGTTTTGATAACAGTTTGATTCTTTGGCTTGGGAACTAATTTCCAGACACTGTTTCTCTCAAACTGATTTAGTTCCTGATGAGTGTGAAAAACACATATTTTAAGCATTTTATTTTATTGCATCTTAGGCTTATTAGTTGCATTAGTTAGTTAGTTTTAGTTAATTTAGTTAGTTTTATTATTTTGTCTTAATTAGTAGGATTTATTTATTTTTAGATAATTTATTTTGTGTTTTTATTTTGTAGGATGCATTTGGATGAAGATAGGATCAATCCTTGAAGATTGGATAGGCCAAAGACTCAAGATAAAGCCTTATCTACGTTGGGGATGAGTGTGGTCGTGTTTGGAATTGTTCAAGAGTGTTTATTGGCCATGCTA